>QNGE01005580.1:28162-41583 GCA_008508345.1 Paragonimus westermani
ATGCTAGCTAACTGTGAACGAACAATTCGAACACCAATTAGAAAATTACTCGAAACTTTATCTGCCTTCGGTGGGATATTAACAGGTAATGGGGTGCTTTCTACGCTAAACGAAACGGCAAAATATGAGCTGGAGATTTCGCACATTGCTACAGGGTCATCGACAACCGTGTTGTCTTTGAGAGTGAAAATTCGTATAGCAGGGCCCCTCATGGAATTTCTCCATTTTATCAGTTGCATTAGTTTCGTGCAGCTCTGCTCACTGCGAAGTGCGAGTTTCTTTTCGTCTATATGACGGAGTTGCGCCTGACGTTTTTGTTCAAATATTTTGCTCCTTTGCATCACCAGGGAGAAATCTAGTGTTCTTCTGTACCTCAACTTGAACATTTTTAGTCTGTCAGTCTCTTTCGTAGTAAGAACTTTACACTGTACATAGGAGTCGACACGTTGTGCTTTTGGGGTGTGCCGAAACGTCCATACAGAACGTTAGATGCCTGATAAATTCTCCGGCCGCTATGCTTGAGTCTGATGTGCGAAAGAAGGTATTCCAACTCAAGGATCTTAGTAGGGAGAAGGAGGCATTTCAATCAACGGTTTTGATCGGACGGGAATTGTTGTAGAAAAGATATTTCTACAGACGAAATACCTATGGTAAGTATAAGATCCAGAATATGCCCCTCTCTGGTGGGCGCTAGGACATGTTGGTACCAACCATTCAGTTGAATGCATGAAAGGAATTCGGCCTGTTTTGCTGAAGTAGAGAATTAGATCCAGGTGATATTAGGCATGTTGGAGTCACCGCTTACTAGTATGTGTTCACAAGGCATGTTGGACCCATGATTCATTATCTTCATAAGGTCAGTCAAATCATTGCTCACAGCACTGGGCGGTCTGTAGATACATCCTATAAGTAGCTCGCGAGAACTAATAGAGACCATTAACCACAACGAGTCTTCGAGTTTATGGAGAATAGATTCATCAAGCGTTACTGCGGAAAATTGCTCTTTTACGTAAATGATGCATCCACCTCCTCGTCCTGTGAGACGGTCCCTACGAAATATGTGATATCCTACGATGCTCATCTGACTGGCTAGGGTGTCAAAAGAGCACCACGTCTCAGTTATGAGAATGATGTGGGGATTAGAAGAAAGGACAAAAGATTTGAAACTGTGCCTCATACTAGCCAACGATCCTGCGTCACGAAGCACTTTTTGTCAGCTACAGCAGATAAACTGTTAAAGAATTTCTCGACGTATGGGGCAATGGCTTGTGATATACCAAATGAAGGAGCCTGATCTAAGGAATGTACCAAATTTCCGCCCATATCCGAGTGGATGTCGCAAAAGTTTGACTCCATGATAGGAAGTGCTGAACGAGTGCTAGGTGGCGGTTGATGGAATATCGGGGGATGCACTAAAAAAGGAAAGGTTTGGCAGACATTTGCGTTGCCAACATAATCAGGTGACGTAGTGTTTGCTGGGGTATAAATATTGGAACTTGTTTCCTAGTAGCACTCATATTTTGGGTAGGAGAATGAGTTACTACGGACTCTTGGATAATGGACGATAACCGTGACCCCCTGTATAGTTGTGGGTTGACCTGAAAGCTTCGCGGTTTTACCCGCGAAGCGTTGTTTCTTAGAATGTGGTCCTTAGAACCGGATTCATGGCGCTTGTAAAGTTCTTTTGGTTTACTCTTATATTGCGAATCCAGAATGCTGTCCTCCGGTAAGCACCTCACAGATCCTACTGTTGATTAAGAGCATTGTTCAGGTGTTTTGGATTTGTCGCTGTTATTTCCAATTAGTCCATATAAGAAAGAGAAATCTCTCCGGTAAGAAGTGGGTGGCCATGCTTGCGCAGCCGCGTCATTATCAGGGGCATTTAAGCTGCTTCATCCTGTGTTTTGAGTAACCATGAATATCTTAAGTCTAGGACTTTTTCTAATCGAAGCCTCGGCTGACAGATAGGGACATTGAGAACTAGGGGATGTGTTTTTAGCAATAGCCGTGGGTTTTATTGCGGAAACTTGGATGCGTCTGGCGTTGTTAAAGCTAGACGTGGTTTGCTTTTTAGCGTTCGCCTGGACCGGCAGTGCAACAGCGTTTCCAGCTGTAACTTGCGAGTTCAGAGAACTCTTGGAACAGTCGAAATCTACAGTCAGACCAGTGAAATTGTTGATCGTGTTACATGAGTTCTTTTCTCGGGAAATATTGGCTCGTAATATTTCCCTTTGGAGTGACGTCTAGTCACCAAACACTTTTTTTGACTTGAAATTTGTGCCACGCCTGAACTGCTCTCGTCTTCTGACGAATTCGTTCGCCACAAGTTCACTTGTGAACTGTAGCAACAATGAACAATGCTTCTGCTGTACTTTCTTACGAAGTCTAAGGCAGTATCACTCTTGTTCTTCCATCTTACTGGCTTTCAGTAAGACCCTTTTCACAGAAAACAGAGGTATTCTGTCAGGTACGTTAAACACAACCACTTCGTATGCGCAGCATAACCGTTTGCGCAGTTCCGTAGCTACAGTATCAATAAGCGACCCAGTGGCTACGAGGTCTTTGTGGCTAGGGGTAGTCTGATGACGGATGTTACTTGAGGCATTTATAATGCTTAATAGCGGACCTCATTTGTGCAAAATTTCGACAAGCTCCTCGTTTACATTGTGTAGTTTCGCTGTTCCAGCCTCTGCTTCCCTTATTTTTAGCTTGATCTACGAATACATTGGTAATGGAAACTGAACATGGTTTTGAGTTGTCCTTTTCGTGTGATGTGCTAAGATTTGCTATTGAGACTGTCGTTTTAGCAACAGTCTCGATCTCCTCTGCGATAAAAGAAGTGAAGCAGGTGTTGACCGAACAATCTGGAGATTTTACACCTTTCTTCACCGTCTCTATGCCTCTTTATGCAGGGACGATAGCTTGACGACTGGAAATTTCTGAAGACTGGCTGTTTTAGCGGGCATTGCTGTATGATGTTCCACTTTTATCAATAGGTTACGTTCAAAAGGTCTTCAAGCAAGTAAATATAACAAAATGCAACCAATAGTGCGTCAATTTGAGTGATTAAATGGTAAAAACGGGGTATGCACCCACACGCAATAATAACTGGCCTTTTTCGAACCACGCGCCAGAATATGCTGCTGAGAATCCAGAGCTCCCAAGTGCGTCGATTCATAAACACTGAACTAGACCACATGCTGAGTCAGTGCGTCGACCTCAAAGTGACGAATGGAATCGGGATCAGGATGGGTCATCATCATCTTGTTCGCTGCTGACTTCCGTGGCAGAGTAGGTTGATCTGGCAGGCACTCTCAGACGACTATGCGACAAGACCGACGCGAATCGGAACAACGAAATTTCCCACAGAAGCGCTAAGTGGCCCGATGGTTAAGTGTTGACGATCGCGGGCACAAAAGCAATCTCAAAAGATGTGAGAGTTGCAGCTACGTAACAAAGTGGGGTGTGAGTGAAACGGATGGAAGTAAAAATTACCAAAAACCTGCGGAATTACTTAACCTTGAGGAAGCAGATTTTTTGATGGCTCCGAAACTGTGTTCATTCGTTTCAGCTTTTTGAAGTAGCCGCTTGCGTTGAGTGTTGTGTGTTAATAGAACTCCATTCATTTCCTTCTCATGGGTTTGCCTCCTCACCCTGGAAGTCCTTATACTGGTTACGGACCTTTCTTTCAGTCTGACGCCATCACTCAAGATACGCGCGTGACAGACCATTTCTCCCGTGAACGTTGATCTTGTTTTATTGCTAAATCTTGATACCGTTTCTTTGTAGAAGCTTGTTCCCGCGTAGTTCTCTTCCTTAATTTTCCTCGCTGGACCTTTGTTTATGGTTACCCCGGATTCATCTTCGCTTGACCGCTTCGTCATTACGTGACAGTTGCATTTAATCATTTTTAAGTGAACCGGCAATCCCGGAACTTCTATATTTGGTAGATTGAATATGGAGGTTTGTTGTCTTCCACCATTTGGTTTATCATAATGTTTTTAAACATTAGCACCTTAGTAATAAGAAACTCGCCAATATGAACGACCTTCCTTTTGGATCCGAATCGGCTGCTCGACGGGCTCAGAGTTTATAGACGCCCGTTGCTTACGGACGCGACTATCCTGGATCCAGCATATTGATGGACGTTGCGAGAAGACTAAGCGTTGCTCGGACAATCACCAGCTGTTCAGAATCAACACCATCTTGCCTGGTCAAACATAGATTTTGAGCACGTATCCATCGCTAAACTCGTGGTTGACAAATGAGATAACCGGATGGGTGAATATCATAGGGCGATGGAAGTATATGAGGATAAGTGAAACTTGACGGACGTAGTGCTCTCAATAACCCAGTGTGTAGCCTGCCAGCACGAAGGAAACGTGCAAGACGGCAAAACATGTGAAATGTAAACGCAAATACATCTAAGGTTGGTGGCAACAGATGACGCGTATGAAGTTGGCAACAACACCGTTAATGTATGGTCAACTCGCTTAAACCGGAGGTCAGCAAAATAATGCTCACAGTATGGACCGAGGCAATTTAGCATACGGAAGCTGACACAGTAATTGGTGTTGGAAGTGTAGGTGAAGTTGCATGGAACTCTTGAGAACGCGGCCACTTGCTAATATTTGTGCCACAAGTGAAATGTTCACAAGAGAAGTGCTCATTAATAGGGTCATCAAAATATGATTGCGACCGAAGGAAAAACGCTGAATATCACTAGTTGAGTACAGCTGTTTGTAGTGGACAGAAACAGAAGTGCCGGAAGATAATGGATTATTAGTAGAGCCCACTAGGTTAACGTGGACAAGTGGGTATGCAATCGACTGTCGTCCAGTAAGGGTTTAAAATGCCCTTCTTGAGGAGAAATCAAGGTAGAGTCCCAGCAAGAATAAAAGTAAAGTAAAGTGGCAGGGTTCGAAAGCAAACCGTATGTGTCCAGCGACGTTCGAAAAGATGCTAAGCAGCTAATTCCAGCCTGGTTTGGGATCAGAAGCAGAAACCGAGAAAAGTGCGAGGCGGGATCCTACACGGCTGGCGGCATCCAATTCGGATTAGCCTGTCATGGTGACCGAAGCCAAAGGACGCCTGCGCTTAACCGTCACCGCAATTGGCTTGTGCCGCACCGCTTGCAGTTCCACCCGAACACCACATATGCGGTGTAAACCCGACGGAACAAGAGCGGGAGATGTGCCAGTGGGGCCTTTGTGTCCTGCAGACCAACGCTGGTTAGCCAGCTGACTGGCTAGCAAGGAAAGGAAACCCTTGTTTCTCGGAACGTAAACAATGCAATATTGAGGTCCAAACTGAGAAAAAGATTTGTGTAGTGTAACACAAGAAGTATTGCAGTATAGGAGTGCAAGTTAGTGCATCCCAGAGAAGATAAGGGTGAAAAACAAAATTTTCATTGAACTGTGAAAAGCCAGGCAGACCATTCATCATACATTACACAGAGGAAACCAAAGAAAAAAATGGACAGAAGATCGCAGACACCCAAGTTTATGGAAAGAGGAGAGGATTAATTGTCAACGACCAGGCTGTTGGCCGATGCATTCGTTAACAAGAGTAGAATAGATATATTGATATGACCTACCTGAGCCTAAGGTACCCGTCGCCTCTTCGCCGACGGTTTACCATAAGTAGGGTGGTGACCCACTAACCCCAAACGGCCAGCGCATTCGCGGCCACACACATCGTATCGCCATACAGTCACGTCACCGTAAACTATGGCGCCGATGGTTCCCTCGCGTACCGCACGTTTCCGCTAGCGGCCGTGCAATAACTGTTTCTTGAACTTTCGGACGCCCGCCCGAACCGTATTCCTTCACGCCGTCCGGTTCAACGTCAAATCTTCCCAACATATAAAATCAATGGTACAACATGAAGGACACACTTGCGCAACGTCCCGGTACCTCAGCTTCTAAACACCGAGATTTCGCTTACCTGTTTTCACTTGTCCGTATAATAACTGCTTCCGGAGACGGTCATCGCTCATCCGACGGGCGTGACCGAGCTAACGGAGCTGATTCAGCATAAGCACGGCTTCCACCCTGTCTATGTCCGCTCGCCGCAGTATCTGAGTTTTCGAACTCATGTCCGGCCACCGAATACCCAAGATACGCCTCAGACACTGCACATGAAAGCGGCTCAGATAGCTCACGTTCCGCTGGTACATTGTCCTTGTCTCACTGCCGTACAGCAGTATAGACAGCATCATTGACCGGTAGACACAGAGCTTAGTGGCCATCTCTAGCCTTTGATTCTTCCGGACACGCCTTTCAAGACGTCCAAAAGCAGTACCAGCCTCCGTCAATTGCGCTCTCAGCTCGCGGTCCACGGGCAAATCTGTCGACAAATGGCTACCCAAGTTGCACAAATACCCGCACCTATTCACAGGGTCTCCAGCAATGCGAATTCGGGGTGGAGGCACACAAGCAGCACCTCCGCCAGGAGAAGGCTGAAAGAACGGAAACGATTACCTGTGCCGATGTCCAGCCCAAACTTCGATGCTGCTGACGCGAAGGCTGTCGCTGGATGTTGCAGTTCTTCTTCACTGTGTGCCAGCAATACGCTGTCATCCGCAAACAAAAGCATGCGCATCGTTGAAGTATGTAACCAGGCTGGAGTGCTGAAACGTCGGATATTCAACAGGCGTCCGTCCGTCCGGTATTCTACCTCAGCACCATTCTCTCCAGAGTTCTGAAAAGCAACTGTTATCATGGCGGTCAAACATAAGCTGAATATGGCCGGGGATAGAACACAACTCTGCTTCACGTCACTAACGATATCAACATCATCAGAGGTCGATCCACACGCTTGCATCTCCGCTTTCATGCCTACCTGCAACAATCTAACCACATTGACGAACTTACCTGGACTGGGGCTCCTGCACACTAGAACACGCACCAACCGAGAGGTGCGCAAAAAATTCGAGTTTAGTAGACGACACTCGAGGGGGTCCAGGTTAAACGATCCTGAAGAATGAAACAATAGACGATTCATCAGGAAAATAGCAAGCATTCGTTGCATGCAACTGGTTGTGCGACGAAAGATAGTGGCACTGAGTTAGTACCGGGCCTCCTGTAGCAGACTTGAACAGGATCATGGATGGGAACAGACAAGCAAGAAAACACGTTTGCAACCCGGATCCTTGGATAGGTCATACGACTGCTGGTCACTGCACATGCACCCCTGGATACCTAAAGAGAGCGGAATGGGTTAACTAGTGCACATACGGTCGAACCTCTATAAACTCCATGCAACAGATGATGCGTTGCAAAGCATGGCTAGCCATCGTCCGCTCTCTTTCCTGAAAAATTTTCTACCCCATGGAAAGTCGCTTTCGCTGATCACGATGAACACCAAATTTATGTCCGTATTTGTTTACTTCTTTCCTTTATGCCCACGAAGTAAGACAAATCAACCTTTTTCTATGATTTCGAGGCGTTTAAATATTCACCATTATGGCAGGCAACCTAAGGCTTTCTAAGGTTTTATGAACCGCAAAAAGATGAGTATATTACAATCTCTAGTTATCAAATCCTTTGCTAGCAATTCAAGCCAACGCCGAGTTACGCGTAGTCTGTTGATTCGATAAATGCCTTTCTCAATATCTACGACAGAGAATGTAATCTATCTCCGAAATGGCTAATAAGAAGGCGCTCAGAAAATAACCGGATGATGGTACGGCACTGATTGAATCGGTATACAAGAAAAATACATTTCTCACCTGGAATGTTGAAATTCCCATAAATCGAACAAAGTACTTGCCCGTACAACAAATCGACGGCCAGGCACCGCTCAATAATGGTGGAAGGTAAAACAGGATTGAGCTCACCCAAATAAATGACCGTTGGTCAGGTCGTGGCAAAACGACTGTTCACGTGCCAAGAAACGATGGAAATCGTGAGTTGCCCAAGAAAAAATATAGAAGGATGACGTTCAATTTTGGAGTTTACGGATTCACAGGGCTCGAACTAAATAAGGGTAAGGGAAACGGTACCATTAGCTGATGTGAGAATACATATGAATAATGGGGTTTATTTAGGGGAGAGCGAAGTGTATGGCCAACTTTCAACATCAATCAAAATTCAACAATATCAAAATAGTGTACCAGACCTTGACAAAACCAACACTAACGTATCAGCGCCAAACTTACCAGGTGTATTTTGAACCACATCTAACATGAATACTATTGTCATCATAAGCTACTTCTCATCAAAATGACATCTTTTAATATTCGTGACCCATTACTCATCTGGTTTGCTTTATACCTTGTAGTCCGCACACAAACAGGCTCAAATTCACTACATGCCACTAACGTCAAAGTTAATGCGTTAGTGTGAGTGTCGGAGGTTCACTTTTGGCTGTAGTAAAGCTGTATACCGAATCCGCGCCATTTTCATCACTGTGGGCTATATTCATTAAGTTAACAGTGTTTTAGCTATCGCTGTTTTGAACGCCACTCAACCGGTCTGACACTTGTTTGAATTCCGAAGGTCGACTGTAGCTTCCGTCGATATGTTTCTTCTTTGGCGGCCGTCGTGCGGTGGTGCTGTAGTTTCCCTCACGTCCAGCTCACTGGTGCCCTTACATGTTGAGTTGAGCTCCGCTTGTGGACGGTAAGGGAACTAATAAATAAAGTTTGTTTGCAGAATCTCCGTTTTCTTATTGTGACTCTTGATTTGCTTTAACAAAAGGCTTGGAAGCGCCAACGTATTTACCGAGGAGCTGAGTTTAGCAACCGGCGTGTAACCAGTGATTCGGGCGATTTCTTGCGGCTCATTCCATGCATTCCTTGAGATATACCGAGTTTGGTTTGCAATATCCTACTAGGCTCAGGAACCGATCGTTATGAGTCGGCTATACAAATAATTCTCAGAGAAACAGCCGTTCGATGATATGTTCCTGGAACGGCTGTTCCAACGGTTAAATTTGGGTGACAGGACGCCGTCGGTACTTCTTGGAGAATTGCGATATGCAGTAGGTAACTCAAAGTTATCAGTCTCTCTTGCGAGATTTGTGAATACAATGACTGCCTGAGTGTATACAAGAGCTATTATCCGGGTTACCTTTGCGTCCGTTGGGTGAGCTAGCGGTTTCGGCCGATGTAGCACATGAACGTTTTCGAGTCACGGCGCCTTCACCACTAATTTGACAGGTGGTTACCTCCAGCAGTCTCACAGATAATTTGTTGGCCATGAGGGACGCCGAAATATTAGTCTTGCACAAAGCGTTTGAAATTCGTGAACGTTGCCCTTTGGATTTGATCTCCACAATGCAGTTCTTGATCGGTACAGGGGCGGAGGTTAATTTCATCCCGCGCATGATAATGAATACGGAATCAGAACATCGCGCTACGTTCCGAAATGAAAAAGTACGCCATTGGAGACTTCGGCCGTAGATTGACGAGCCCAAACACAATTTTTGCTGGGTTCCCCTCGTAGCTGACGCACCTTTTCCCATTGCTGGCATCGAGTTCCTTTAATATTTTGAATTTCCGGTCGACGCATGTATGTCGCTCCTAAGCGAAATTTAAAAAACTCAGTGGTTATGATAAACCATTACACATGGCTGTGATTAGTCTGGTGATTGCAATCCCGTAGTTTGCGAGCCTTATGGGAAATTCTCATCTGGATTATCAACTGGCCAACCCTGATAACGAACTACCAGCCGTGACAACTAACGTCGCATATAGGAGTGTAATACAATAGCCGTCAGTACAAAGTTCCCCACGCCGCTTAGCTCCCGATAGACTCGAAATTGCCAAGGCCAAATATGAGCGTATAATCCAACTCGGCATTATCCGTCAGGCCAATATTACATGGGCTTCGCCGTTGCACATGGTGTCCAAGAAGACGGGTAACGACTGGCGCGCACGTGGCAACTATCAATCATTCAGCAAAGCAACTACTCTTGATAGGTATCCAATTCCTCACATTCATGACATGACGGGAAGCATATGGGGAGAGCAGATACTCACCAAAATCGACTTTGTGTGTGCTTATGGCCAGATTCCTGTATCCCTCGAAGACAGCTCGAAGGCAGCAGCCATATCAGCGTTCGGACTTTTCGAATTTTGGTCTGAGTAACGTTGTCCAGGCTTTCCAACGTTTTATTCTGGACGTGTGTCGTGGACTGATTGGTGTTCTTCCGTACTTGGACGACATTTTGGTGGTTAGCTTACCACAGAAGGAACACTGAGCGCACTTGCATTAATTAATCGGCCATCCATCGCACCATAGGGTGAACATACACCTGGCTGATTGCTCTTTTGGGATGTCTCACGTGACCTTCCTAAGTCACGGCATATCTGCGAGAGAGATTGAACCTCTTCCAGACAAAGTGCGGGTAAAAGCGGACTACCTGAAGCTCCCATCGTTCAAACGACTTCTCTGTTCGGGTGGTTCAGTAAGTTTTTATCTTAGTTTCATTCCTGATTGTGCCCTCCTAATGTGACCGCCCACTGCCCTGCTCGGAGGTTAAGTATGCGCATTTCCATTTACATTGGCCGCAAAAAAGGCCCCCATTAATCTAAAGACCCCCATCACCATCATAGCATCACTGTCGCTTCATCATTTATCGCTTCTCTACCGCTAACTGTCTTAGGAGCAGTCCTGCAGCAGCAACTCGGTGAGGGCTGGTGTTCACTAGCTTTTGTCTTCAAACGGCTACAACCAACTGAGTGGCGGTTTAGTGCTTTCATGAAGGAATTGCTAAAGGTATAACTCGGCCTGCACCATTTTTGACAAGTCCACTGAGGGAGAGACTTCATTTTCTTCACAGATCACAAGCCGCTTGCCCACTGTCTGTGCTCGACAAACGCGAGGGTTGCCCTAGTAAGACCACCATACCTACTAATTCCACCTCGTGAACAAAAATTCACTGCAAACCACCGAGATCAATTATAGTGTGTTGGTATGGGTAACGCAGATTCACCCGCGGCTCTATAATGAATCCGCATCATCTTTAGAAACAGCAACGTTTTGGTCGTTGCCCTTAGGAATGTCGCCCGAAAATTCCAAGGCTGTTTGAGTTCAGAAGGTTGGCTGGAGCTACCGTTGGCGTCCGCTGTCAACTTCAGTTCGGCTAGAAGTAGGACTGCTCATAATTTTGTGTCAACAGGTTCTAATTCTTCAGCGCTTTGATTTCATGCTTTCTGATTTCGAAGTGGAGTGTCCTGTTACGAATCTGCTACAACGGAGAACAGGGGCACCAACAGGGTTATACGCCTACAAAGCTGCTGATACTACTCGATGGGGGTCACATGCACATGAGGATGCTCGGGTTTTAAACTGCAGATACGCATTCAAACTCGCTAACGCCCAATCATGCGCACTACCCCATACCTCCTAACGTCCATAATCATCAATGTATAACCATAAGTACTGGCCCACACACATTTTTCAAGCCACCACGTTTACATGAATGGAACTTCTACACACGTTTAGGCTCGCACGACTGGAGTCGTTGATCTAATGTTAATCCTCGAACAGCTGGTGCAAACATGACCAATAAACAAAGGGACAGAATATGACAATAGTATTCATGTTAGATGTGGTTCAAAATACACCTGGTAAGTTTGGCGCTGATACGTTAGTGTTGGTTTTGTCAAGGTCTGGTACACTATTTTGATATTGTTGAATTTTGATTGATGTTGAAAGTTGGCCATACACTTCGCTCTCCCCTAAATAAACCCCATTATTCATATGTATTCTCACATCAGCTAATGGTACCGTTTCCCTTACCCTTATTTAGTTCGAGCCCTGTGAATCCGTAAACTCCAAAATTGAACGTCATCCTTCTATATTTTTTCTTGGGCAACTCACGATTTCCATCGTTTCTTGGCACGTGAACAGTCGTTTTGCCACGACCTGACCAACGGTCATTTATTTGGGTGAGCTCAATCCTGTTTTACCTTCCACCATTATTGAGCGGTGCCTGGCCGTCGATTTGTTGTACGGGCAAGTACTTTGTTCGATTTATGGGAATTTCAACATTCCAGGTGAGAAATGTATTTTTCTTGTATACCGATTCAATCAGTGCCGTACCATCATCCGGTTATTTTCTGAGCGCCTTCTTATTAGCCATTTCGGAGATAGATTACATTCTCTGTCGTAGATATTGAGAAAGGCATTTATCGAATCAACAGACTACGCGTAACTCGGCGTTGGCTTGAATTGCTAGCAAAGGATTTGATAACTAGAGATTGTAATATACTCATCTTTTTGCGGTTCATAAAACCTTAGAAAGCCTTAGGTTGCCTGCCATAATGGTGAATATTTAAACGCCTCGAAATCATAGAAAAAGGTTGATTTGTCTTACTTCGTGGGCATAAAGGAAAGAAGTAAACAAATACGGACATAAATTTGGTGTTCATCGTGATCAGCGAAAGCGACTTTCCATGGGGTAGAAAATTTTTCAGGAAAGAGAGCGGACGATGGCTAGCCATGCTTTGCAACGCATCATCTGTTGCATGGAGTTTATAGAGGTTCGACCGTATGTGCACTAGTTAACCCATTCCGCTCTCTTTAGGTATCCAGGGGTGCATGTGCAGTGACCAGCAGTCGTATGACCTATCCAAGGATCCGGGTTGCAAACGTGTTTTCTTGCTTGTCTGTTCCCATCCATGATCCTGTTCAAGTCTGCTACAGGAGGCCCGGTACTAACTCAGTGCCACTATCTTTCGTCGCACAACCAGTTGCATGCAACGAATGCTTGCTATTTTCCTGATGAATCGTCTATTGTTTCATTCTTCAGGATCGTTTAACCTGGACCCCCTCGAGTGTCGTCTACTAAACTCGAATTTTTTGCGCACCTCTCGGTTGGTGCGTGTTCTAGTGTGCAGGAGCCCCAGTCCAGGTAAGTTCGTCAATGTGGTTAGATTGTTGCAGGTAGGCATGAAAGCGGAGATGCAAGCGTGTGGATCGACCTCTGATGATGTTGATATCGTTAGTGACGTGAAGCAGAGTTGTGTTCTATCCCCGGCCATATTCAGCTTATGTTTGACCGCCATGATAACAGTTGCTTTTCAGAACTCTGGAGAGAATGGTGCTGAGGTAGAATACCGGACGGACGGACGCCTGTTGAATATCCGACGTTTCAGCACTCCAGCCTGGTTACATACTTCAACGATGCGCATGCTTTTGTTTGCGGATGACAGCGTATTGCTGGCACACAGTGAAGAAGAACTGCAACATCCAGCGACAGCCTTCGCGTCAGCAGCATCGAAGTTTGGGCTGGACATCGGCACAGGTAATCGTTTCCGTTCTTTCAGCCTTCTCCTGGCGGAGGTGCTGCTTGTGTGCCTCCACCCCGAATTCGCATTGCTGGAGACCCTGTGAATAGGTGCGGGTATTTGTGCAACTTGGGTAGCCATTTGTCGACAGATTTGCCCGTGGACCGCGAGCTGAGAGCGC
>QNGE01005581.1:0-31734 GCA_008508345.1 Paragonimus westermani
CCCCATGTTTGTGTTTCAGTTAAGTATTCGTGGTTCACACTGTTGTTTTGCTGTCTTTAATGGATGTTAAAGTGGCGAACGTAATTTGTCTAATTGCTCCAATGTCTGAATTGTGTTCAGGCACCGTGCGTCATTTACACGTGCTAAGGTTAGCTGGTACTGATGTGCCATTGATTGTCGACAGCATGGAAACCCGGCTATTTCACCTATCGACAATGAATCAGGTTCATTTGTGCTTCCTCGGAAACGGACACGTTTGCGCGTAAGTTGCTGATCAAAGAAACAACATAGTTGCATGGAATGCTACTCCGGTGGGAAGATCTTTATTTCGGGCAGCACGTAACGTAGACACCTTGTCTTTTTGGTGTCTACCTGCTACTGGCTGACCTATGGCGCCGTCATAACGGGAGTTCGGAAACCATGCATTGTGGGCTGGATTACCCATCTCTTAGCGTAACTCTTCTAATGGATGTGCTTTGCTTCTGCCGCGTGTTTTATTCCTTATTGTCTGATCCTCGATTCTGCTATTTCAATTCACTGTACAATAATTGTATTACATTATGTCGGTCTGTATCCTTTTTGTCAGTCTTGCCGTGCATCAAGCCATTGTTGATACACTTGTTACATTACATGCTGGTAACTTCCGTTCTGGAAAGGATACACAGCCAAATCACGCGATACAAGTCAACTTCATGTGTTCGTTGACAGTCTACGGTTGGTGCTCAGAATGTACCTCTCGAAAAACGGCATAAAATATAACCTTTTGCTGTGTATTTTGCATAACCTGTAGTCCATTTAAATCATCGTATTTTGGCTATCCTTATGTTTCCAACATACTAACCTATCTATGTGAACTGAATTGACATTCTTTTTCTCCATCTACGTTCAGAAAACAACCGTCCGAATCTTGCGCACTGGAAAAACTGTCCCAGTCGTTGTTGGACTCGTGTTACCAAGAGAACGTCGTTTTGAGTTTCACGGATTCCGTCCATCATGTTCTGGAAGAATGTAGGTTCCTGGATGGTGGTGAACTGTTGTTTCAATTCGGAACGGCTTTCGATGGCTTTCCGTATCACTTTCCATCAGCCTTTGTTTAGTCAATGACATGTTGTAGCAGCACATTCATCCGTCAGTAGCAGTTCGGAGCACAGTGGGCAGAGTCAAACTTCGGTGCAGTGGAACCTCCCTACAGCGACCACCGTTCGGAACCTGGAAAGTGGTCGCTGTGAGGAGGTTTGACGGAAAGCTGTAAATTAGGTAGGCAATAACGTCCTGAAAAAGATTTAAAAAAAGTACATCCGTTTTATTTGTAATCTCTATGTGGACTGTTTACCATTGACAGTGACATACTTGTTAAGTGTTTGTTGTTTCATCGACTGTTCACGTACGTCTCCGTGCGGATCATGGTGAGGAGCAAGTTTAAGCCACTTTGCAATCACAATCGAAGTCAAACAGAGATTGTCATAGTTTCTCTTTTCAGAATGTCTTCCTCCACTATCTGTTCCCTCTTCTCTGCCCGATTCTCCTTCCCCTACATTGCCCAGATATTCAAGAGTGTATTACACACCATTTGATGAAATGTGCTGCCACACAAAAACAAACACACCGCCCGGTTTGTTTACCTTTTCAGCATTGGGCCTCAACGCCTGAACAACATAAAGGAGTGTTCGTCTAAGGCATCTCTGCTACTGCTGGAACCTTCTCGGATGGTTTTTTTATTCTACATGACTTCACAATATTCAAAATATGGCGTAACGGTAGAGACTAAAACTTCACTAGCTACTCCATTGTATCATTTGAAGTTATCCTTACTCACTGCGCAGTTCTGTATGCTCACCTGTTTCGTTTCTCATTCTGCTGAGGCCTTCAAGTAGGTCGTGTTGAAGTAGTTGCCTTCCATACATCAACTTAGTGGTTTGAATGACTGCCGATCATAGGGATTGGACAATGGAAGTCACGTTTTAGAATAGGAACTTGGTTCACTTAACATTCTGTTTGAGCGGAGCATTTGTGAGGTGAACTCAGTAACTTTCTTTTTGCAGATGTCACCTTGATGTTCACCATCCTCATCCGTGCCACACAGAGTCGATGGATTTCATATTTTGAACCATTCCCCTCTTGTTTCATTGCATCATCAACGGTGTTCTCTTTTCATCTGTAACGCATGATAGAAGCACCAGTTCACTCCCCACTCGTAGCAATTGGGCATTAGTAAGAACCACTGATGTATTTCTGTCTATGTTGATGATAATGATATTTAAGCGTCCCCCATCAGCGTTTGTCCCCTTTTAACGTGAAGCTTTGCTGTCAAACTGCGCAACTGACTGATGCTACTCCATCCATGAGTAGTGTCATCCATTTAGTAGCCCCCTCCATTTTAGATTCTAGATTGCTCAGCCGTTCGTTCGCAGAAGTTGCATACACACCTGCGCTCTATTCAGAGAATGCACTTCAGCTCATATTGTTCGAAGAACTCTTGAAGGCCACCAATTGCTCACCGAAATCACGTCGTATCCAAACTCACGGCGTTTCGGCGGAGTTTTACTTTGACACTCGCCAACCGTTCATATAGCCTCCTATGTGCTTCTTGGTTCACGTTTTCTTCGTGCTCCTTAAACTCAATTTCCCTTAATCAATTCCATTTCCAAGTTGACCATCACTCACATTTGCTCGCAGCCTTCGCATTCAGATAGACTTTCCAGCCAGCCTATTTTGAAACGAAGAACTTGACTCGAGTTTCGCTCTCATTAGAGCTCACCAGTAGTGCATATCCAAATCTCCGACTACTCATCACTCATCAGTTTCATGTTTGCGAGTAGTTTTGTTCAGAATGTGGGTTTTACTCATTCCATTGAGGTCGGATATGTGATCGTGACAACTTCTCGCGAACACGGGAATCGCTCTCATTTTCTCTTTGAGTGTGGGATATTCTCCTTTGCGCTCAGCCATTTCACAGCGTCCCTCATTGTAATACACAGCTGTGTTTACAATGCAACCAGTTGGCGATGTAGCCACAATTCAACGTTCTAAGTTCGTTTTTAGCTGGATTACAAAACCAACTAACTAACAGCCTTCTTTGATCTAGGTCGTTTCGATGGCTTTGGGTACTGTGGCTCGGGCCGCCGAACGTGGCCTGTTCGCAAGCAAGATATCAACAGGCTTGCTGTGTTCGACCATCGTTGTCTCCGCCACTTGGCCCACATTAAGTGGGCTGATCGTGTGAGCAATGCGGCAGTTCGCCGGCGCGTATTCCGGAACGTTCGGGATGCGNATCATGCGTTACAGATGAAAAGAGAACACCGTTGATGATGCAATGAAACAAGAGGGGAATGGTTCAAAATATGAAATCCATCGACTCTGTGTGGCACGGATGAGGATGGTGAACATCAAGGTGACATCTGCAAAAAGAAAGTTACTGAGTTCACCTCACAAATGCTCCGCTCAAACAGAATGTTAAGTGAACCAAGTTCCTATTCTAAAACGTGACTTCCATTGTCCAATCCCTATGATCGGCAGTCATTCAAACCACTAAGTTGATGTATGGAAGGCAACTACTTCAACACGACCTACTTGAAGGCCTCAGCAGAATGAGAAACGAAACAGGTGAGCATACAGAACTGCGCAGTGAGTAAGGATAACTTCAAATGATACAATGGAGTAGCTAGTGAAGTTTTAGTCTCTACCGTTACGCCATATTTTGAATATTGTGAAGTCATGTAGAATAAAAAAACCATCCGAGAAGGTTCCAGCAGTAGCAGAGATGCCTTAGACGAACACTCCTTTATGTTGTTCAGGCGTTGAGGCCCAATGCTGAAAAGGTAAACAAACCGGGCGGTGTGTTTGTTTTTGTGTGGCAGCACATTTCATCAAATGGTGTGTAATACACTCTTGAATATCTGGGCAATGTAGGGGAAGGAGAATCGGGCAGAGAAGAGGGAACAGATAGTGGAGGAAGACATTCTGAAAAGAGAAACTATGACAATCTCTGTTTGACTTCGATTGTGATTGCAAAGTGGCTTAAACTTGCTCCTCACCATGATCCGCACGGAGACGTACGTGAACAGTCGATGAAACAACAAACACTTAACAAGTATGTCACTGTCAATGGTAAACAGTCCACATAGAGATTACAAATAAAACGGATGTACTTTTTTTAAATCTTTTTCAGGACGTTATTGCCTACCTAATTTACAGCTTTCCGTCAAACCTCCTCACAGCGACCACTTTCCAGGTTCCGAACGGTGGTCGCTGTAGGGAGGTTCCACTGCACCGAAGTTTGACTCTGCCCACTGTGCTCCGAACTGCTACTGACGGATGAATGTGCTGCTACAACATGTCATTGACTAAACAAAGGCTGATGGAAAGTGATACGGAAAGCCATCGAAAGCCGTTCCGAATTGAAACAACAGTTCACCACCATCCAGGAACCTACATTCTTCCAGAACATGATGGACGGAATCCGTGAAACTCAAAACGACGTTCTCTTGGTAACACGAGTCCAACAACGACTGGGACAGTTTTTCCAGTGCGCAAGATTCGGACGGTTGTTTTCTGAACGTAGATGGAGAAAAAGAATGTCAATTCAGTTCACATAGATAGGTTAGTATGTTGGAAACATAAGGATAGCCAAAATACGATGATTTAAATGGACTACAGGTTATGCAAAATACACAGCAAAAGGTTATATTTTATGCCGTTTTTCGAGAGGTACATTCTGAGCACCAACCGTAGACTGTCAACGAACACATGAAGTTGACTTGTATCGCGTGATTTGGCTGTGTATCCTTTCCAGAACGGAAGTTACCAGCATGTAATGTAACAAGTGTATCAACAATGGCTTGATGCACGGCAAGACTGACAAAAAGGATACAGACCGACATAATGTAATACAATTATTGTACAGTGAATTGAAATAGCAGAATCGAGGATCAGACAATAAGGAATAAAACACGCGGCAGAAGCAAAGCACATCCATTAGAAGAGTTACGCTAAGAGATGGGTAATCCAGCCCACAATGCATGGTTTCCGAACTCCCGTTATGACGGCGCCATAGGTCAGCCAGTAGCAGGTAGACACCAAAAAGACAAGGTGTCTACGTTACGTGCTGCCCGAAATAAAGATCTTCCCACCGGAGTAGCATTCCATGCAACTATGTTGTTTCTTTGATCAGCAACTTACGCGCAAACGTGTCCGTTTCCGAGGAAGCACAAATGAACCTGATTCATTGTCGATAGGTGAAATAGCCGGGTTTCCATGCTGTCGACAATCAATGGCACATCAGTACCAGCTAACCTTAGCACGTGTAAATGACGCACGGTGCCTGAACACAATTCAGACATTGGAGCAATTAGACAAATTACGTTCGCCACTTTAACATCCATTAAAGACAGCAAAACAACAGTGTGAACCACGAATACTTAACTGAAACACAAACATGGGGGAAGAAAAAAAGCAAACACAATATACGAAAAGAGGAGAGAAAAAGAAGGGGGCGGGAAAAGACCTAACCACCAGGAAAAAATACAGCCACGTCTATGCTCAAACATTCAACATCAAGGTACCTACACCTTGCAAACAAACAACCCAGCTGTAGGTGAATGTAAGAAGTCAGCAGCAAGACAGCCTCCATACGGCTTTCAATGACACCGCATCATTGAATGCACTCACTTCACAGACAACTAAGACAAACAACGACAACATTCACACCACTGAGTGCGATCAGCTGCTATCTCACCTAACGTCTCCGAATACCGACTCCGGAAATCACGAGGACCCCGGCCCCGAACACTAACCCGATCCACAGTGACCAACCCATTGGTGAACGACTTCATTTCTCTAAGCCAGGTCGTCATCTGAACACTCGCACCTTGCACAAGTCGGCCACAGCGTCGGCAAACAGGGCCAGGTGTGGCAGACGACTACCTGGCATCCTCAATACACGAAATAACCATCCGAATACCCGTAAATGTAAGGAATGAACAAAAGAACTCGTTTGACATTCAGTGCCATACACCCGCTTCCTAACCTCCTTGTTGTTCACTCGCTGGTGCCACCCAATATGAGCGACTGAACGCAGACATCGACGGTCAAATACCTGGAGACGGTTTACGTCTTCTACTCTGGGCGGCCAAATTTAACCGCTGCAAAGTAATACACTTCTCAATGCTATCTTACATGCATGATCACTAAGCGTCGCCAGAGGTGACCCCAGATTACTGAATACAGCCCTAACCTCAAAGATACGCACTTTCACTTCATTCCCAACACCTCCGCCGACGCTCATGCAGCTACCCAAGTAAACAAACTATTAAACAACTTACATGAAACCAACATGTAACAACAGATTTGTGTTATCACAGTAATCTTGCAGAAGCACTTCGTATTTCGAAGCAGCAAAGTGAATCCCGAAGCACCCGGCAGAACGCGAAATAGTTCCTAGCAGTATGTGCTGCACGAAAGTCGTCAGACAGCAACAACTCCTCAGCACTATAATCAACATCAGTCGGTCATTCACCACGCACGAGGTCCAAACCGACATCATGTGAGTGTTACAGGTAGTATTCCATCATTTCGTCGATCACAGAATTAAAAAATTGGTGAGAGTGAACAGTCATGACATACGTCAATCCTGTGCACCATAGCCTGGGTTAGAGTATNGTGACCCCAGATTACTGAATACAGCCCTAACCTCAAAGATACGCACTTTCACTTCATTCCCAACACCTCCGCCGACGCTCATGCAGCTACCCAAGTAAACAAACTATTAAACAACTTACATGAAACCAACATGTAACAACAGATTTGTGTTATCACAGTAATCTTGCAGAAGCACTTCGTATTTCGAAGCAGCAAAGTGAATCCCGAAGCACCCGGCAGAACGCGAAATAGTTCCTAGCAGTATGTGCTGCACGAAAGTCGTCAGACAGCAACAACTCCTCAGCACTATAATCAACATCAGTCGGTCATTCACCACGCACGAGGTCCAAACCGACATCATGTGAGTGTTACAGGTAGTATTCCATCATTTCGTCGATCACAGAATTAAAAAATTGGTGAGAGTGAACAGTCATGACATACGTCAATCCTGTGCACCATAGCCTGGGTTAGAGTATGCAAACGAATCACTGAGAGTATGTTCACATAGTTGATCGGTACATCCCTACGTGTAAGCAACACTAAAAGGTGTAGATCGATCCAGTAACTCGAACGCATTCCCTACAGTTGATAAATACGGAGATTGTTGGTAAGCGGCAAACATGACGCCGCTCCGGAATTTGACAAGGTGAAAATTTGATGAATGCATCAACGGGTAGGACGAAACCTTCCCGCTTCTTCCACGATATATACGTTCACCGACGGCTTCACTGACAGACGGTTGTCTGGGATCAGTAGAACAGATCAGCTTGAAGAGTCTGTCGATGTTCCCTGAAGTAAAGGCGGTTTCCATTTCCTTAAATTTCCGCATTGACCAAGCCTCATAATCGGCGACCAGGCTACGTTCCGGTTTCCTGCGGATATCTCCTAAACTTCTCAATTAAACTGCCAAAAGGAATATTCCGTCTGGCGTCCAACAGCCCCAAGGATTTACCCGAGATCAAATGTTTGCCCAACCCACGAACCACCGTGCCTCATGTTGCAGTACCTGCCTCATGAATAACCTGTGGAATTTCGGTCGAACAGCTATTAGGATCATCGGGGTCAGAACTGCTAAGACTGCTTTGTAAGCTGGTTTGCTACCTATGCTTCACCGAAGGCATACCCAGTTTCTCAATAGACAGTCGTTGCTGCCGGTGGAATCATTATCCAGCAAAAGTAAGCATGAAACGGCAACGTACCAACGCACAACCTGAATTCAAGTGTGTGCTCCAATAAGAACAACAGTCCTGAATGGAACCCCACCACCTATAAACAACAACCATGTGGTCCATTTAAGACCAGACTTGGTTCAGATAAGGGGGCACCAAGCATAACAATCACGCGTACGATGTCTAAAACTAGTTCCGGCTGAGAATAACTTAATACTCAGCATCCAATTACAACGACCGGCCACCATTATCCCAGCGGTGTGGTGTTATCCCAAACCCGCCACTCAAACAAGACTCAGCCTCATCAAGACAGCCGACCTGGGCGTTCATATCTCCGGCCAAAATAACTATATCAGAACCATGTCTAGACCGAGGTAGGGCGATCAGATCCGAACAAAAGGTGACCTTGACACCGACGTCAGTGCAGACAGTTAGAGAATAAACGGGTACAATGAAATCTATTGATTTTGCGTATATAGCTAATCTCAAGTGAACCTGACAAGCTGACGGCACAAAGTTTACCGTAAACATGAGTCCAATCCATCACTGCGGCTGCACCTATCGTGTGGAAGACTATACCTACTCCAGCCTGATTGGCAGCGGAGGTCGTCGAATCACCGGAAGTGCGCTACCATTATTGGATGGACAGCGCGGATGCTGTTGGTTCCATACGTTGAATACTGTCCTGGATTCCAGTCTCAGAAATACAACAGACATCGACATTCAACGAGTCTAACGTTCGTGCGACAGCGGTCTGTTGACCTGTCGATTTCAGAATGTCAGTGTTGGAAACAACTATATTATTTGGCATTCTAGATTTAAATGAGGGACAAGGGAGGTATGAGGCTGAATGTTGAGTGATCGGACTTACCGACACAGTGTCAACATGGTTAGCTATGTTCATTGTGGGAACTGCAGAGTTGTTGGGAGAAGGCATTTTTTGCAAGCGTTCGTCTTACTTGTCAAGAAAAATGAGGTTTTCAATTTTGGGATTTTCAATGCCTGCCAATATTTTCAAATTCCAAGTGGCCTAGCCTCAAGGACACTCAAAACCTATAAATATGGCTGCTGTACACCAGTGTTTCGCTTTCAGTGTGACCAGTAAATAAAGCTCTCTTTCGTTTCCTGTTGGGGGGTTCTAACTTGCGAGATTTGGGTTCCGATACTTGTGATGTGATTTCCGTGCCGTTCTTCGATATCGTTGTGTTCCGTTCTTGATCGAGATACTGCTCGCGATCTTTGTTCGTTTTTGCTTTTCTCTCCCAGGGGGGCTGTGACAAGAGTAATTACCAGAAATGGGAGTCAGCAGGCGCCTGAGAGCCAAGTTTGACAGGACAATGGGGAGGGGGTCATCAGTAGCATGTTTTCACCTATCCACCCCGCTGTGTGCAGCAGATGGGGCGGTAAGGTTTATACTGCGAGACGGCCGATGGAGTATGGAATTGTTGATGTAGGGATTCATTGTTGTATGTGGGCTGAGGTACTGTCGGAACGCCCAGATCTAGACATGGGAACGATTAGGATTCGCAACCAAAGCCTTTGGCTGAAATCTGTACCGCAAGGCATCGGGTGAATGGCAGTGTACCAGAACTGGTACTCCTCCCTGAAAAAAGTGCCATCCTTTTCCAACCCTCAACCTGGAGGACCAGGAGACTGTGGCATGTCAGACCTCTACCTACTGGCCTGCTTGGTATGAGTGGCTCTGTCGGAGTGTTAACCACACCGTTCAGTTTAGCCCAACAAACCACCGAGATGTGCAAGCTGTCACACCGCATCAACGTAACCTCGTTGATGCATGGGTACCTCAAACGAAGTCCTGGGGAGGAGAAGTCGAGATACCAGAATGTAACTCAAGCAAGTCTTTCGCATTGCAATATCGTTCTTACATCCTAGGAGGAAATATCTTTGAACAAAACCATCTGGAGGAGTACGATCCGGTCGGACATCCGAAGATTGGATGAACGACAGCTGTGTGATCGTGAATTCAAGCACGCGGTAATCAAAGGCGCCACAGGTCGTCGTAACGAGCCCATATGGCGTTGCGATAAACGTGGCCGCGGCCGCGAATTGGTAGGTCATCAACGTATGTATAGCACACCGGCAACGGAGAGACAAGTGCAATAGGCGCAAGTAAGTTAATTTGATCGTACAGGTTTTCATACATACCAATCACGATGGCCTTCCAACTGTTCTTTTCTTTAGACGTGTTGGCGCATTGGATTCTGAAAGTTTTGATTCGTTCCCCATCCAAATTTATTTTTTCTTTTTTTCGTCTAAATCCCGTCTGAAGTGCGACAGTATATGCTCTCAGACTGAAATACTGTAACACTTGCAGTTCGAATGGCCCTCGAACTCAGAATGGAATTGAAATCTCCGGCGTACGTTATAAGAAGACCTCGGAATAGTCGCACTAAACAGTTGTTATTCACCAGACAAGAATCCGCACTTATTGATGTGTATCAGTATTAAAGAAATCAGTCTGTCATTGACTGATCATAATGGCACATGCAGAGTCACAAGGTGTAAGGTGATTGGTGCAATACTTAACGAAGAACCTGGTGAATAAAAGAAGTTATAACACTGAAGCTGTTCGTTCAATCTTCATGTGACATCTTATGTAGAAGTTTGGATAAGCGGTGAATCGAGTATATTTTCACCAAAAATGCTTCTCGCCCTTTACTTTCAACACACTTTTCCTCAATTTAATTATTAGCATTGGAGTCCCATTATCTCTCGTGCCCGATAGATATGACTGTCACTTTCATACTAGCCCACGAATAATGGCCAGCTGGACAACAAGAACAGTAGCTCACGCGCCTCTTGGTCCTATTTTTTCGGGTTTACACTGGATGTGGAGTGTGAGTGGAACCATAAGTGGTACAGCACAATTCACTTAGGGTGAGGGTTATACTCAGGAGCTCATTGGTTTCGGCCACCGCAACAGATTAGCCTGGGAACGGATGACGCCCACCGTTTACAAACTATCGAAGACTGGTGAGCGACAAGAACACGATAAACAATTCTCGACTGATTTTATTGTAATTTACCCAACAGATCCCGCAAGACCACTGACAAATTCAGACCCTCTGATCGTTTCACCGGTTTTGTTAGCAGATGTCATTTTTCATTGCGCATATCACTTTTTAGCGCAGTCGGATAGCTAAAGTGAAATTCATGTAAGCTGAGGACGACATGTACAACAAAAGTTAATCCTGATGTAGCTTAGAATACATCCACCGCGCGTAGCAGTGCTCAAAACCAGGTATTCATGTCTTAATAACTGGGCCTTCGGGTTAGGCGAGACTTTCACTGCCAAATCAGTCAGAGTATGGAGTCACTGACTCCGGGAAGGATCCACCCGAAAACCCTGTAACCTGTTGCCTCATAGATCTTCTGAGTCAGGGACTCGGATTAGGGCCCCTAAAGTAACCTCCTTCCACGGTACAAACGACCGGGAAGTATCGAAAGTTATCGTTCTGATAGTAGCTTTTGCAACAATTACGACTTTTTGCTTCTATTTTACCCTCGAGGTTATCAACCCTCTCTGTGATCATTTTCACATACCTGCGTGATATTGTCCCATCGGGCTGTGATATTGCTGATAAGGTGACAGGGAGGATGGCAAAGCACTAATTGACTTTGTCACTCTACGTCATTTGTGGCATCCAAGAGACGTTCGGTTTCCGCTGAAAGAGAGGGTATATAATACTTGCGTACGTTCTTTTTTGTTCTACGGAGATATATAATACTTGCGTGCGTTCTTTTTTGTTCTACGGAGATATTAACAGACTCTCTATGTTTGACTATCGGTGTCTCTGTCAATTAGCCCACACTGAGTGGCTGACCGCGTGAGCAGCACAGTTGTACCTTAGCGCGCATCCAGGAACGTTCGAGATGCGCGACCAATTCGTCAACTACTCACATTGCACAGCCAACGACGGCAGGGTCACGTACCCCACATGCAAGCCGAGCGTTTGTCGTACAGGGTAGTATACAATGAGACCACCAAAAATTGTGTAAAACCGCGTGTTGGTCAAACAACAACAAGGCCCTAAAATATGAAGACCCTGACCACTCTACTGAGCAAAGTGGGCAAGTGTCGCTTATATGGCTGGAGTCCTTGTGATCACTCAATTCGCTGGTTAGAAACGCTATCCGAGGTGGCGGTGTGCTGTAGTCAATGGCGTACCTGCATCCATACCATTTCTTCCACTCAGTTTCCCCTTATTGCCATCATTATTATCAGCAACGTTTCCTCCCAAGGATATTCCACGTCACTATTGAGGCGAGCGGGGATTGGAGCCACAGTACCTTCTTTTCAAGCTCATGATTGTTATGATTACGATCATGAACAGCTGAATCGCATTCAAACTTCCAGAGTTGTTGAGATTTGTTAAGAGGCTTCCCACTGATTCATACGTTTTTAGTGCATACTTGCAGCTGACGGGTTGTCCGCCCAACGTGAGGGGTTCAAAAATTTTTGCATTTATTTCGATACACATAAGATGATCGCTCGAGAACGGATTGTTCGTCTCTTAAGCGGGTTAAATTCATCTGCGCGGCATTGATGGCCTTCTAAGAAGTTGTAAGAGCATTCACATACAAGCGTTAGCAAAAAAAGTGAACGTTTTATAAGCAGTCATAAATGAAAATAAAAATGCAGAGGATGATAAGAAAACTCCCAAATGTACCTGAAATCCGACTCTAGGTACAGCGCCAGTTGAAAGGAACTGGGATTCGTGGAGCAATTCATGTGGCCTTCCGAGTCGTTGGTAGTTTCTCCGCCGAGTGGTTGTTGATGTTGAGGAGCTGAGTTTCCAAGATCCCGCTTCGGACGTTTTGAAGCTAAAATGTTAATGGCAACAAAAAAAATGAACCGATGGTTGTACTGCCAACAAGAAACGCGCCTTATTTCCAGGCTAAAAATATCAACGCAATGCGTAAAAATAAGGGTAGAAGTGATATGCTACTTAAACCAAAGCGAGTAGGAAGGTAATACAGGCAAAATGAGCTCACCAGGCGACTCCACGTTGTCAAACTTCTGAGGATCCGGAGAACGCAAAGGAGGGAGCTGAAAGTAAGTGGTTTCTAAATCTTGGTAGGAACGAAGGAGACTCTCCAGATACCCAATATTCGCCTCCGTGATTTCGGCACAATATGGTTCCATAAGTTCCCAAAATTTATTGGGAATGGCGTAACTGTGGCACAGGAATGCAAAACGGTGGGGTTACGGATTAAAACACAAACACGAATGAACCAAAAGCCGACTTGGCTGTTAAATCGGAAACTAAGTGTACGAAAAGTGCAAATCGGAACACATCAAAAGCATACATACATACTGACGCAATGAGAAACACCGGTTTGAGTAAATGGCCATGTGGGTGGCCCAGAGCTGCAGGACCAGTTGCAAACGTGCTGTAACATATAAATTCGAGACACAATGGTGATCCCGAAATTTTCACTTCATTCTATGATTTTTTCACAGAACTTTTAGCTTCAACAAACACCTACGCATCAACGTAACGACCGGTAAAGTGACGCTCACATCGATTGCGGCAGTGTGGACAGTGCCGATTTTCACGATGATTCTGAATGTCCACCCTCCAACCGGATATTTCAGGGCCGGTCTTGTTCTTACTTGGAATCCTCAGATAGGGATGGGTAGTCTGAATGGAGGGTCGAACCAGCTGCTCTTTACATTACGACCCAAAGCTTTTATCCTCCCGGCCACCAGTATTATGGGCATCGCTTGTAATCGTAATATTGGTCATTTGAGGGTGAGCATAANGTTCGAAAACTCGTACCCCCGACCTGGCAATCCACCACAATAAGACGCATTGTGAACCCAATTTCGAGACCTCACGACCCAGTCAGTGCAACACTGGCAATCAGAGATGGACTGTGGCCACCCGCATAAACGGGATGAGAAGTAAGTTATAACCTGGATGCTCAGTTTTATTATTTTTTGATCCTACCCCGTAGAGTATGAGTGCTTACCTGGTGTAAAAGTGTATACTTTTAGAGAGCAGCATATCTTAAAACGTTCCCACTACCACCGAAAATGTCTTGCAATACTATACATACGTAGGACTGTTCAACGTCTAGACCCATATACGACTCGAATATAGATCTGGCCTTGTCATACCTCGGTTAGGTCATGCTTTTCTCGTTACAGTCGTGCTTCGAGATCTGGAAGAATGCATGGCACTAGGACACAGCCCATACCGACTGGATGAATATGGCCTAACAGTAGGCCTATCAAGTTTGGATAAGTGCTCGAAATTTGGAAGGATGCGTGTCAGGGTCGTTTTTGATGTACTCAAGTAGGCTTCGATATCTATCTGTTAAACTTTTCAAATATGTTCATCACGGCAATCAAAACGGACGCATATAAGCGAACATATGTTGCCAACCATTTACCTTCAGGCCGGTACAATTATATGGAGAGGTGATTGAATCAGAACGAGATATGGATCGGAGTAATTACAGAGAAAATGGGTCACTGGTCAATCAACTGGCGACAGTTTGATTGGTTCATCGTGTCACGCTCGTCCACTGGTTTAACCGCGCAGGTTGGCCACCGATCGGGTGGATTTGAGGCGAACGAAGGCGCAATGCCTGAACAAACCGCCTTTGATTACATGATAAGGTGTCAAGCGGCCTGATTCCAACAGTCTCAGCAGTACAGTTTTCTTATTCGGAGGGCCTTTGATGAGTTACTTGGTAAGCGATAAACCACCTGGAAAGCTTGAATCAGTGTTTACCTGATGCTCACTTGCAACCAGACGAGCACAGACAGCACTGCTGACCGATTGTGCTTCACCATACCCTGACCAAGGTGGTGGTGCCCCCGGTTTCCGTTTGAAAGTTGTCTTGACGACGACCAATAGGACTCGCTTCGCAGGAATAAGCGAAAGGGTAGGTAAATACGGACGAGGTTTGAACTGGTTACAAAACCGGGGAAGTGAGATGCGATGGATATGGAGTTCGGCTGTGGGATAAGTCTTGCCAACTGCTTGGTTGAGTTTATTTGTCAGCCATTATCCGGCGTTGCCACCTGCGAAAGGTACTCGAATAATCGAGGGTTCCTTTCCTAGGTCCAACACTTCATGGTTAAGTGGCGTTCCGACCATGGTTTTGGTGATAAGTCGTTCCATGCAGCCGTTACCATAGGGCACGTTCTCTGTAATTCAAGCTTACTGTAAAACGTCTGTTGAACAGATTCCACATGATATGCCAGTCAGGCAACGCATTGTGAATTCACATTAGTGTCCCAAATGCACCCGAAGAAATCAAACGTACAACCGTAGACTAAGCGTGGCCACTTCACGGTAGAGTAGTAAGGTGAATTCATCATATCAATTATTCGGTGAATTGGCACACCAGGCTAAGGGAGTTTGTGGTATAGTAGAACCCCGTAGCCGTAGCCGACCACAAGCTGCAGTGGTTATCAACTATTCTTCATTCCATGACTTAAGACATTCAGTGATCTGACGTTCAGCATATTCAGTTTTGTTCTGATCGCTGGTGACTCTAAGAAACCTGCTCTGGTCTGCTAGAATGGTACTCGGTTTCTCAAAGTAACCGCATCCACTCATGATGAGGTCGGATCTCGTTATCAAACCAGAATACGGGTAGCAGGTGAGTTTTAAGAGAGGGTAAAGTGTTGTTTTACTGGATCTCGATGAAAGGTCACTTGCGTACATGAGTCAAAGTCTGTCGAAACAGACCAGAAATGCGTTGGTTATTTGTCTAACCTACATGTGATCATACAGGCAACAGTTCAGATGCCGTCACACAGGATGTTTCGTTTGATCTCCCCAGAAACACTAAGCATCCGGTCATCACTGTACTTGCTGGTGGTATGAAAGCACAAATCATTCTTTATACTCCAGAAGAGAAAAGGTTAGGAGGCATGTTTGGCGTCTGGATAAGACGCACTGAAATTGGCAATGGATAGTTGTAATTGTGCGCGCTTCTACCAATCGAGGTGCACAAAAGACGACAGTATGTCACATAGAGACCGCGCTGCGTAACCCAATCACGAAAACAAACTGACTAAACTGTGGTCGGCTATAGGTGGCACCAATCTACTAAAGATGGTTGCTCACTTTTAAGGAATCACGTTGACTCATGTTAGAATCTTCATCGACATCCCAAAAGCAGCAATACATCCATGGCTTGTGTTGATGCTTAACTGCAATAAAACCATGATGTGAAGAACGAGCTCTAGTAAAGATGAAATAAGAAAGAAGACCTAACTACTAAAATATCAAACTACTCAAATATCCGACATTAATCTCTCAGAGATCATCTGTTCGCAAACATATGGAATTCGGTTAGAACTTGAGTACCAAGGGTATGTGAAACACCGATATAACAGCACTGACAGGCAAACTGCTCATCTGGTCGAGCGTTGGAAGAAATCTCAACAGCTATGCGAACTTGTTGGGAAGCCGTTTGTATCAAAGTGGTGCACATCAGAAAGAGACGGATTCCTGACGATTAGAAAGAGCGTGTGACCAAACGATAACTGGGCCCCTATGATTACGAATACAGTAGAAACCACTGTGAACTGGAACGCAAACTTACAACTGGCCTACACAGGGACCGTAAGACTAACCAGAGAGAACGGGGAGATAACCGAATGCTCTTTCCTGATTCGTCGTTACATAAGTCATTGACACAATGATAGTGCGGCTATACGTGGAACACATCACGAATTCACAGTCTGTAGAGACAACTCGTCCCATAGGCTGGGTACTTCGAGTAGTTGAAATAGACTGAGCCAACTCGTTCGGCTGTAGACAATTGAGACCCCGCCTAGCCCTTGTCAAAAAACCGGGGTGGCTTTAGAGGTTAAAGTACTCAAATGCAATAAAGCCCAGGACCCCGCCCCTCTCTGTATACCTCGTTCGAAAGATGGTAAGATTGTCATGTTAACTGACCAAAATGAGGGACTGAACAGGTGCCTCGCGAAAGGGGCCCATCAAGAGTCGCTCCTACGTCAAAAAGGCACCAGAATACCATGTGACAACCACAGAGGTATCAGCTTTGTCGCAATTGCATCCAAAATGCTCTGTGTGGCGGCTTCTAAATCATAGAGGGGGCAGATAAGAGGACAGATAGAATTCCCGGTTGGATTTAAAGTCTACTTCCGATTCGGTCGACTGACATACCATCTAAAGTTGCCTTCATCAGGAAAGAGTCCCAGCGAAGCATGCCAACTTGTTGCAGTCGTATGCCACTTCTGAATGCTCAGTTACGAACGGTTATGTGGAGCGTTCTCTACTCCAAACGGTGCTTGAAGGCTTGTGCGATCTCCTCCTTCATTTTCGGGAAGGAGCATTTGAAGCTTCTGAGCGTCGGTGATGAGGCTATTGTTATGTAGCACGCCAGCTGACGTTGAAAGTTCGGACGATACTTCTTTACTTAATCCTTCCGCAGTGAAAATGCCGAATAACTGATACGGCTGACCTGTAAGATATGCTCTTTACACCATCAAATTGGTTGGCGTCGACCTTACCTCATCGGCTTGTACTACGGTTGTCCATGAAGAAAAGGGAAAATATGTATTGCACGCACGCGAACACTAGCAAAACATCGTTTGCGGTTTCCTACCGGGATGTGCGTTATGCTTGGGCTGACCGATCATGCGCGCACCATACCGGACGTTTGGAACAAACCGTACAGTGCTCTATGTATTTTACAGACAGTTTGGGTAATTTCCTCAAATTCCTGGTTCAGCCGACTGAATTGCGTTGTATCTAGCAGCAGCTTCTCATCATTTTTTATTTGCAAGCATCCGTAAGGTATTCTGACCATAAGTATGTCAATCTGCTGGGTCACGTAATAGGTCAAATGAACCGTGTCACTTGTTTAGCAGATCACTGTGGCAAGGTTGTGATGCCTGAAGTTTTGTTGATTTCACAGTAGGCACGGTGAACTGGTTCATGTGGGGTCGGGATGAGGAGAAAAATTGTTTGATACACAGAGACCAGCCAGGGCAGAGAACACAAACGTGTTGTCGATGTCGGGGTGTAGAGATGCGTAGGAGATAGTACGTGAATAAAGCTAGCTTTGTGTAACACGATCGGCTTCTTTCTCGACAGCGTATGAGTAGTTAGTTTTATGTTAACTCAGATAAATTACTAATTGAAGATGGAGTGGAAGTGAGCCTGTAATCCGGGAAACGTTAGCGAATTAATACACCAGCCAACGACTTGAATCAGAAATATACAAACGAGTACATGATAATTTTACGATGCATTAAATGGCCTGAAGAAACAAGAACTCTTTAAGAGTAGTCACGGTCTGAAATAACAAACGTAGAGAAAGGCGAATGAATAACATCAAGGTTAGAGTACCATAACCCTAAATGTTCCCAAATGTGAATGCAAAAATTCAGTCATCTTTAAACTTGTCCAGGAGTTCCTTTTGGACGATATCAACAAATTTCTGTAGTTGAACACATGAGATAACGAGTCACACGTAATGATCTAGAAAATATAATCGCCGTGGCTTTTTGAGGAGTTTGTTTACCTGTCGTTCTAGTGTGCAATTAAGTAAGTTTACATCATATTAACATTATTTACCGCTGTCTGAATGAGGTGTATAATTGAAATTGCCAATTATCCCAAATACATTCACCGTGGATTCTGTAATCTAACACAAGGTAATGCATGATACTTCACAGTGTGGGGCGTCGCATATTCAATGGAAGAAATCTTAGACACGCATGAGGTCAGAACAAGCGAGCTATCAATGAGATTGGCCGTTTCCAAGGATGCAAAAACAAATACCCTCCAGTTACTACTTTCTTACTGGCCACTTTATCTCGGTGAGCTGCATCCACATAACTGTGGGTCCAACGATTTTATATGAAAAGGTAGAAAGAGCGAGACAAAACGATGGATTTAGTGTTAACAACCGTCCTAGGAAGTTGTGCTTATTGTATCTTGATTCAAGGAGACATAGAGCGGTAGGCAGTATAAATGCGACAAATGATAATGACTAAAATTATCGGGACAGGAGAAAGTTGTGTGTGAATTTATTCGAGAAACATTTTGACTCTGAGTCCCATCCATTTGTGTCATAACGTGCTGAAGAACTCTATGTTCGCGCACGTTCCTTCCGTCTTCTGATTGACCCACTCTATTTTTACCGCGTTGATTAGGGCCAGACTCCTCAAGACCAGTCAAAGTCTATATACATACACGGACTTCGGTCTGCTGTTAATTTCAGGCTGGGAGCAAATACATTCCCGGTTGAAGGTCAAAGTTTTATGAGCTTCAGGGGTTTCGAGTACCGCTACGTCCCGCACTACGTGTTCGTGATTCATATATTTTATATCCGTGTACTAGCTATTTCCAGCTTTTGCTGACCGCGTGAGTCACAACAGTTTGCCACCTTAGGTAGTCTTGATCTTCAAAAACGATTATGTACGTGTACTTGCTAGCAAATATACCATCAAAATCTTCTCAAATGTGACATGTTTTCAGTTTCCCGGGAAGGCGTTGCGACTTTTTACACACTGGAATGCATAGTGACATTGAACATCAGTATTACATAAACACGAAAACTGCCTATTGTAAGTGTTGTCACAGTAGCCTCTGTATCAACAGGTGTGCAAGAAAAAGCCGACATAACGAAAACTTGAAGTCAGGAAGAAAACGGAAACACAGACGACAAAGATGCATGCTTCAAACCAAACGCAAAGCGCCGTCATGATAAGATGATTCGGTAAGTAAGGCTTAACACGTCGTGGGACGTCATAACTTGCTTGCTTCTACCAGTTCCCAATTATTTCTGCGTCGAGGAACGTAATACAGATTGCCAAGAAGATATAGAAAGGTCAGTGGTCTAAGTGATTAATATTGCACCCTAACTCTGATCGGACAGAACGAGTCCCCACGATTAGCTCATCCAATGAATGGCACAGAATATGAAGCACTTACAGGGCGGAAAACGAACGCCAGCAGTAGGGAGTTGAAGGCATGCAAAAACATCGTGAATACCTTAATCTGAATACGCTGGAGAAATAAGCTGTGCTAAGGTGCTTACTGCCATGTAACATATTAGAACAAATGTGGGTCATATACCATCACGTTGCTGAGATAAGGAATCGGAATAAAGACGGCAATCAACGCAACTGATCCATACTACTCTTTTTGAGTCTTAGGAATCAGCCACCAAGTAAGAATGAAAAACAACACACGAACAGCCAAGCAATTGTAGCCTGGATAAATACAAAGATGACTTGCCTCGAAGCTGCTTGATTCTTATCGGGTGAAGCCGACGGGTTCTGTTCACCAGGTTCTTCGGTAGATGACTGCAAAAATGTACAGAACGCAACAAATTAAACACAGTTCTGTTGAGTCGTAATCGATAATCAAGAGCCTTCAAACTGGTAATTGGTTGTGCTAATTATCAACCAATCAATGAAGAGGCACGTAGCTTACCCGACTGATTCTTCGGCCACATATCAAAGTAGGAAATGGCTTAGCACGACTTGAACCAGTAGCCTCCGAGTTGTGTACAGGTTGATGTAGTTGAGACAAGCGATTTCGTTGGGAAATGATCAAAGTTAACGGCTTGTTTGGATTGGCTTTCACCATCAGCGCCGGCCGCCCGTTCGACAACGCTTGATTCGCATCTGAATCACATGTGGTAGCTTGTCGCTGCCGTTGTTGGAATGACGTAAGAACAAGACTTGGTACATCCTCTCCTTTAGATTCAGCGGTTAAGCATTGTAATCTTTCAATCACGTTGGCCAGAATTCTCTCTAATTCCAGTTGTATTGAGGCCAGGTCAAATAGATGTATTTCATCAGAGGCGGTAACTAAAAACTTATTCAGTAAATACAAGTGTACTAACTTTTACGTAATGTAGGACAAACGCCGTCAGACAGTTGCGTCTCATAAGCCACGAACGGAATTGCTCCTGAACATTTTGTGAGATTACTTTTCTTTCTACCCATCCCGACGTTCCCCTCGGGGCTAAAAGCAGCCACTGACAATCTGAAATAGTGGCAAACAAAGGTTGTGCAAGGCACCATTCGTATTTGAAGTCCATATAAAAGTACATATAAAAATAAAACAAATCCCACCGAAATAGAACCATTTCAAACGTAATTGAACTCAGTTCCTTTAAAGTATTTTCTAAAAGGAAAGTAGACTACATTGGCTGAGCGACCACGAATTCATCAGTAACCTGAAAATACGTTGATGCAAAAAGACAGGACTCAGGAGCGGCGTACTGAACTGCATACCTAGATAAATAACACCATTGAGGCGATGCTCATAGGACCCACGTCGACGGAGCTCTGACGAGGATGAACCTTATGGTCGTCCACTTCGGTAGTTATGGCGATTTACTCCGCGAACGAAATATTAACTTGCTGTCATTTAACCACTGACGCCCAGTTTAGATTCCAGGTCCAAAGCACTAAATGGGAAATACTGTTCAGTCTACTACTGTTTAAGTGTCCCAGCGAATAACGCCATTTAGTTCATATTGTGCGAAGGGCGATTCAAACTTTATTTGAACCCAACCCAGAATATTGTCGGAGTGAGTCCACGCCATCAACCGTTTTCATGAGTGAAGGGCAAACTCTGCGTACAGAACGACATAGTTGGACATTAAAATTGGGCACTGCGCAGATACACAGTTCAACAAAACTCGCAGAGAAGTGTTTTTGCACAATACTCCTCTGTTTAAGCACCCCTACAAACAATAATGCCTAACTAACGAGGGTTACATTGATGGACGTATAATCTGGTTGGGTCGGGTGAGTCGGACACAGGCAATACGGTTGCAGCAGGATACCGGTATATTCAGAGCTAGCAAACTAACGTATGGATAGTGAGGTCACGTCTGTAAAAATAGTTTCATTAAAAAACATACATGTATATTGAGCCATGGATAATAACCATAGCTGGGGACCGTTGATAACTACACCAAATGGCACACTAATAAATGAATAGGAATGTACAGAGAAAACGTAGGTAAAAACAGTCGAAGTTTAATCAGGAGAATTAACCACACGGATGCAAACTAGGCGATAACTGCGACACGGTGTCCCACTCGAGAACATTTTCAACCACTAATGCAGACAAACAAGCAACCCTCACCCTGACAGTCGACGTCCACACTTTTCTCGACATGTCAGTCAACGCTTCCACAGCCTGTGACCACAGCATTGCTTTTGTATTCCCTTCCCATGTGAAATGGGCTATGCAAGTGATATGCAAAAGCGTGACTGAACGCCCATACGCACTGCATGCCACCCTACTAGACAGTAGTCGGACGTCTTTAGTGCCACAAATGAGGAGAATACTCGAAGGTCAGTGCAACGATGAAACATGGAAAACAGAACCCTGCCATTCACTGATAAATACTTTTCTATTTCGTCAGGTAAGTCTTGCGCTCTATTTATAAAGACTCAAAGTAATTTTGCGTTTTAGTTTACGGATGTCTACCAAAACAAACTGGGCTGTATCTGTTCTGCTTCTTTGGGGCGAATCAACCCGCACCTAAAGTGAGCGGTCGAAAAACCACCGACATCCTGCAGGCACTGAGCGGTAATTATGTTCGTTTATGACCCTTCTATGAACACAAATTCTAAAAATACAACGATCAAGGCCGCATGGTGCGTTATTGCCGCGCGAAGAACTGGGTGGGGCTACAGCCTTGATCGAATTCCCAGGAACTTGCCTGCTAACCAAACCACAGGGCTGGCACACTCATGGTCGATTATGCATTCACATGGAAGATTACATTGATATTCACAGCCGTCCAGGTTCGACGGCAGCTAGAAAACACTTCCGAAATCGCTCTCATTTCGAGGCAGATATGGAAAATGATAAGCAGACCCGCTATGGAATCAACCACTCATTGACCTCGAGGTTACCTGAAGAGCTACAAGACAGGATCATTTTTGATGACGCCTACTACAAAATCGGTTACAGCTCCACGAACCTTCTGAAGTTGGAACTGTTGGAGCTTAACTGCGCTGACGAGGTGACGATTTCCGAGACTCCCTTCAGCTGCTAAGTCAATGATGGATTATCTAATGGTGGTCCGCTGGCACAGCGTTACAAGACTAGTACCTCCAAAATCGTGTCAAGTAAACTGGAAACAAGCTGGAGTTCTTCAAAAAGGATTAGCATGCTGCTCCAAAACGAGTAACTCACTCTACAGCCAAGACCAATAATTTCGCAGAACTGACCAGTACCGTAAGCTGTCCTGTCTCTCGTAGACAAGGGACTGAATTATCTATAGCAATATGGTGCCCAGAAACTAGTTAGCCGCTCACCTTGACAGTAACGAACTTCGAAGTAAAAACACAAAAGGAGACCGCGAGAAGTTATGCCACAACTGTCAAGGCGATTGTGAATACAAACCATTACTCCCTTTACTGCCAGTATGACGTCCACTGACGTTCTGAGTGAGGCCACTAGTCTCGAAAACATCAATATAATCAAAGAAGGTGCAGCAGAGATGATACGGGTTTTTGGAAGCATTGCCGAGTACGACTTCCGTGCTCGTCAACAAAAGTGTAACCTCGTGAACATAGCCACGTGCGTTTACTTTATAATTTATTACAATGGCCGCCGCCGACAGTCTCCCAGCACTGACTGTTGAAGGCATGTCACCGTTGTCCGCCTTATTAAATTGACGTTCATCCTCAGAGTCCATCAATCAATAAGGTGGGACCTGCCCGACATGCACCTCGTTGTAACAACCCTGATCACTCAATTGGCAAAGGTTGTTAGGGGTAGGGTAAACAACCTCGAGAACACAAGTCTGAAGTCATGTTTGATGTACCTTACGTCATCCGTGAGATATGGACTCCATGTTCATTCGAGTGACTGTTCTTGCCTTCATTGAGTACTCAAGATCAAGATTTCATGGGAGCACAGTAACATTTTTAAAAGTTTCAAGTGGAAGGTTAAGGTGAATAGATAAGTTACTGGCAGACCGCAATCTATGCCTAACCTATTATCTTCTCTTACCATATCGTGATGCATGGGTGGTTTGCATTCAGCTGGGCGAGCAGAATATTCGCTTGCAACATCTGTTTGAAAGGTTGGCGCTCAACTTATCCACAGAATGCCAGAACCCAGTTGAAGAGGTGAATTCGACGCCCAATTTCCGCAATTTGTTGACGTGCTTCGATCAGAGTATTCAAGTCATGACATCATCGCGTACTATAGGCTAAGACGCTAGGACTGTCAGGAAACACTTCTATTTGGGCAGCCCAAAAAGCAGTCGTTTGCGCTGTCTACAGATAAAAAGAAACTCTCACCATCAATTTCACTGTGAAGCCCCGGACACCTTGTTTGAATATGGGAGCTAATATCCAGTGACTCCAGCACAGAGGAGTGGACTCCGTCGTTCAAACAAGTCGAAACAACTGCCTCAAGGCATCCACCAACACCTCCCCATCTTCTTTAAGAAGTGTCGGCACGAGATCATATGGACCAGCAGCCCTATTAGGTTTAGGAGCCGAAACGCAGTTGTGGGCCTCAGTTTTATTGGGCAGACCTAAATCTACCAGCACACAATAAAAGCAAGAGGACAGCCAAGTCTACCCTCAAATTGTTCCACCCAGCGACCCAACCTTTCAGATTTAATATGAATGAGGGTGTCATCTGCCTCACCGACGGCTTCACTGACAGACGGTTGTCTGGGATCAGAAGAACAGATCAGCTTGAAGAGTCTGTCGATGTTCCCTGAAGTAAAGGCGGTTTCCATTTCCTTAAATTTCCGCATTGACCAAGCCTCATAATCGGCGACCAGGCTACGTTCCGGTTTCCTGCGGATATCTCCTAAACTTCTCAATTAAACTGCCAAAAGGAATATTCCGTCTGGCGTCCAACAGCCCCAAGGATTTACCCGAGATCAAATGTTTGCCCAACCCACGAACCACCGTGCCTCATGTTGCAGTACCTGCCTCATGAATAACCTGTGGAATTTCGGTCGAACAGCTATTAGGATCATCGGGGTCAGAACTGCTAAGACTGCTTTGTAAGCTGGTTTGCTACCTATGCTTCACCGAAGGCATACCCAGTTTCTCAATAGACAGTCGTTGCTGCCGGTGGAATCATTATCCAGCAAAAGTAAGCATGAAACGGCAACGTACCAACGCACAACCTGAATTCAAGTGTGTGCTCCAATAAGAACAACAGTCCTGAATGGAACCCCACCACCTATAAACAACAACCATGTGGTCCATTTAAGACCAGACTTGGTTCAGATAAGGGGGCACCAAGCATAACAATCACGCGTACGATGTCTAAAACTAGTTCCGGCTGAGAATAACTTAATACTCAGCATCCAATTACAACGACCGGCCACCATTATCCCAGCGGTGTGGTGTTATCCCAAACCCGCCACTCAAACAAGACTCAGCCTCATCAAGACAGCCGACCTGGGCGTTCATATCTCCGGCCAAAATAACTATATCAGAACCATGTCTAGACCGAGGTAGGGCGATCAGATCCGAACAAAAGGTGACCTTGACACCGACGTCAGTGCAGACAGTTAGAGAATAAACGGGTACAATGAAATCTATTGATTTTGCGTATATAGCTAATCTCAAGTGAACCTGACAAGCTGACGGCACAAAGTTTACCGTAAACATGAGTCCAATCCATCACTGCGGCTGCACCTATCGTGTGGAAGACTATACCTACTCCAGCCTGATTGGCAGCGGAGGTCGTCGAATCACCGGAAGTGCGCTACCATTATTGGATGGACAGCGCGGATGCTGTTGGTTCCATACGTTGAATACTGTCCTGGATTCCAGTCTCAGAAATACAACAGACATCGACATTCAACGAGTCTAACGTTCGTGCGACAGCGGTCTGTTGACCTGTCGATTTCAGAATGTCAGTGTTGGAAACAACTATATTATTTGGCATTCTAGATTTAAATGAGGGACAAGGGAGGTATGAGGCTGAATGTTGAGTGATCGGACCTACCGGGATGGTGTTCATGTGATCAGCTGTATCTGTTGTAGGACCTGCAAAGTAATTTTCAGAAATGGAGAACAAAAGACGGCTGAGATCACGGTTTGGTAAGACAGCGGGGGATGGTTTAGCAGTAGCATGTTTCCGCCTATCCACCCTGCTGTGTGTAGCAGATAGGGCGACCCAGTTTATACTGCAAGACAGTCGATGTAGTACGAAATTACTGGTGTTATGAATATTCGTGGTTGTGTGCAGACTGAAATACTGTCATAACCAATTCTGCTTCCGATTGGGAGCCGTCTGGAGCGCAATGACTGAAGCCAACCGAACTGTTCGTCAAAATGTTCAGCCTACCTGTCAAGTCGGTGCGATTGGCTGGTGATGAGCACACAATCTTTTTCACATATGGTCTTACATCGGGTCAAGAGCCAGTTCAATCACGGAACAGGTAAAGCATCCTTCTGCTATTTCCGAAACAAACTGCACTTCTCATCTCCTTCGACCTCTTGAGCAACTGGTGTTCACAGTCTTTGCACAAGCTTTCGGCGAGTTTGCTCGACGGCCGTCATACTGAGAGCCAGATGGAATCGAGCGATGCCTCCTTATGAGCTTTACTAATGAGACGGTATTCCGGTTCTTCATCAGAGCCGAAAAAAGACATTGTAATATGTTAATATATCGTTTGCTCCTATCAGTCGCAAACGCAAAACATGCCAGTTATATACATCATACAGGTAAGAACAGTTAAGCATTAGTGTGAACCACTGATGTATTTCTGTCCATGATGACAATGATAATAACAAACAGGGGCTAGACACGCCTACAACCGCATCAAGTATTATGTAATCTTGACCGTGGCAACTCGACAGGTTGCCTCAACCACCTTTGTACACATAACGTCGGCTGGTAAATTCGGACGAGCATCGCCTCGCAGAAAGTCAGTGACTTTGGGCTTCGACTGCGCAACGGTATACTGAATGAGTTCAATGAGCCAACATGGTGACCTGTTGTCATGTATTTAGGAATCGATGACGTTGGATTTCGAACCGCCAGTGCACCCATTTGATGCTGGTGCGTCATCCGTCGTTTCACTCACTTCGGGATTTGTTCGGTGACTCACTGTGAAAGTTGTCAAACTGTTGTCTACGTAAGTCACTGTAGCCGCAATTGAACTGGTACACAAAATGGGAGACAGAAGAGTTTGGAAAACTACTTTCGTTTCGCTCGGTCGTACCTTTCAGGACAGGGGGCACCTCCGGGTCCGGAAGTTGTGTATACGTCGGAACTTTTTCGATTTCTTTTTCTGCGAAGTGCCCGATCGGAAACTCTTCTACAGATACTGCGAGCTAAGGGGAACAATGTCACTCATTTTGTTAGGCACAGTGACTTTATGCCTTAAAGCATCCTGCCCGAAGGACCCATCTTTACGTCTGTCGGATCGAAAAGTTACACAACACTACAAAGAGCAAGTGTAGGTTTGTCTCTGAGCCACTGGTGTAAGTCAGCGGGAAGGTTTATATCAAGTTTACACTGTAACCAGTTGTTACAGTCGTACGTTATAGCTGTGCTTCTTGACCCTACCATTTTTGAACAATTTTCGCGAGCGTCCGCAGCTACACAGGTAGTTTGCTGCCTGGAAAAGAGGCTAGGCGATTTAAATTCATCATCATCATAGACAGCAATACATCAGTGGTTCACACTAATGCTTAACTGTATATCAGACTGACTACTTATAGCACAAAAGCACGAATAACTGCCCAATATGGATAAATGTTAAAACAATGAAGCGAAGAGGGTGAAACGTCCTGGGTACTATAAAAATCTATTTGGCGTATCTCTAGTGCCTTAAATATACGCTGAACCTTCGCGATGACTGTGGTGCAGATGCAGGTAGCAGTATCGTACAAACCCGGATTATTTTTGCAAAATCCCAGAGTAAACGTTTACGTTGAAGGGGGTAAATAAAATGGCGTAAGGTACTAGTAGGATAATCTGATGGTCATGTTTGCCCCACAAGGGGTAGAAAACTAATCCCACAAGTCTTTTGCAAAGAAAGGTCGATTCAGTTTTTAAGTTGAACACAGACCTAAGCAGAAGGGTAGGATAAACAGGATTTTTCATCACTTGGCTAAGGTAACTAAGAGGTAAGGTAAACTCCACAAGCACCAGGTTGTACTGCCGCTGTACAACTAGATGACTGATCCGAAGGTGCTTCGACGTCAACACAATGTTTTACCTGCCGTAAAACACATCAGACCACCTACAACCACCAGAAGCAGGTGTTGTTCCTTCCGCGAAACTGGAATACAGGAAGCGTCCCCGCTGTCACCTTTCGGGAATGTTGGATTCAACGGACGCAGTGTGACGAATCCAAGAAGGTAAATATTCTTTCGTCGGGCTCTAAGTTCCTAGTTTCATATTCCATTTACTTGATGTAATCCGTTTTGTCCTGTAAAGTCGTGGATATCTCAGCAGTCAGATTTCGTTTCGAATACAGCATCTTTAGTGTCCTCGCAGAAAATAAAAGAGGTGAATAGGTCGATGTCGAAAGATTTGATAAGCACGTGGTGGGGATACTGACATCAACTAAGTGTTCCATACGTTACACAACATTCAGTCATTTCTCGTCGCCTATGTGACGATATCCCTTACATTGAAGACGAAACTAGCGAGGAAGTGGAAACCTCCACGAACAATAACATCTCAGTTGCACAAGAAAAGAAATTTGTACCTGTTATCGAAGAATACCAATCCTTAATAGGTTTTCGCCGTATACCTACGGGAGGCAAATAGCAACGGATAAACTAGATAACAATGTGGTAAAAACGAGTGTCCATAAAATACTTCGAGGAACACGAGCTACTTTTATCACATAACACAACAGAAACAATCGCAAACAGCTGAAATGTGGACAAAATTAGTGCTCTCTCCTTATATCACCAGTCATCTTGAAGCACAGTCGTAGAGGGAGTAGTGCATATAACTGCATTACAGGAAACAAATTACTGTCGTGTGCTGGGCGTTGAATTTACTGGGCTGACCTAGTAAGCATATGGCGATGTGTCTATACAGCTTATGAACTAACTGTCTAAAAGCATTTCCGGTCAAAAAAATATTGTGCATTAACTCTTGATAAACAGCCTAAATCTGTGTTGGCAACGTCACGGCAGTGCACCAACGTCATGCAAAAAAGATCCCAAGTTATTTTTACTGTACATCAATGAGTAGTGCTTTAAAAAGGCTAGGGAACAAACAAACTTAGTGGAAAGGGAATGAGTATATGAGAACGGAAGACTGTTACGAAGTACAACTGTAATAGAAAACAGAGAAGACCGTTTCACTAAGTTTTAAAGTGACTGGCAGAGTTGTTCGTTACACTTCATGTTTTCAGAGAGACGTACAGTGGTGGTTTATACAAATAATGAATTATGATATGCCCGAAATAAGTCAGCCAGTGAATTAAGATAATCCTGTGTAAAGAGGGGCTATCTGTCTCTGAAGCTTCCGCGAATTTTGTTATTACCGCCACCACCGGTATTTACCACAGTCCCGCGCTTTGCTTTGAACTCCTTCACTAGTTGACTGTTGAAGGTGAATTTAAACATCAAGTCTATAGATGAGTATTAATAAGCCGTGCTGTGTTCTTGTCTTCATCTTGCCTATGTGGATAACCTTGAGAAGCTGATGGAAACGGATACCTGGAGAGAGTCATAACTCTTTCCGTTAGACACGGTAGCCACAGATTTAGATGCAATACCCTGACACTTCAATGTAAGAACTCTGGGTGCATGATCAGCACCCGCTGTTCTCGTTCTGTGCCATCTTAAATTGAACACCAAGTTTTCTTCACTCTGTAGATAAACAAATGGGTCACAAATGAAAATGAGATGTGCAAACTGTAAAATCAAGGTTTCCAGCTTTCACAGTACTCCTGTGGCAGTTAAGCATTAGTGTTAACCACTGATGTATTGCTGTTTATGATGATGATGATGACAGTACTCCTGTTGCCCTGTGACACGCCAATTTACGTGTAGGTTGAAAACCGCCTGGAGGTGTGTGGTAACGTTGTAATCACATGGTCGTAACGTGTGAGTGTAGTAAACTGTACAGGACGTGTGAGGTCACGTCAAATCAAGAAATCATTTAACGCACCTTGGGAGACGAATAATCAGCAGTGACACAACTACATCTTCGGCAGATAAAATATTCAGTAAAATTATTAATTCAACTTCACGACCAGATGAACCGCATGCACGGGTACGCGCATGTACGGAATTAAAGTAGGATATAATCGCGGATGTGAACATAAATTTAGAAAAGTTATGATGAAGAGGATGATGAGAATTAATGTTTTGGGGGCAAGAAGCTTACAAACTTGAAAATGTTAAACCAATATAAATTCAGTGAGATTGTAACGATAAACGCCGTTATGGATGTCCTATGGATCCAAAAGAAGGTTGAAGATCTTTAATTGAAAGATCAGCAAAAATGATCAAAGAACAATGTGGTCAATGGGAGAGCACGTGTGTATTCATAGAACGAAGGATAAGGTTACATACGACTAAGTACGACACATAAGGTGAATTTTCACACTGACAAAAATATCATCAACATGAAAAGACCACCTTAGGTAGTAGCTTAATGTGACACCTAAATACTTGAAAGATATGGACCTGGGAAGAAACTTGTTTTCAACTTGCACCTCAGGATACGTATCAAGAACCTACTGGTGGATTAGTTCTTCAGAAAAGGAAGATACATTTGGACGTATTGAGCGAAAACTAGCATGCGTTAGACTAACTAGCCAACTAAGTAGGACCACACGGTGAGAAAGAAGGATACTCCCGAAGGCTCCGAAGATATCGGCATACTGTAGAAAACAAACTTTGAGACGTATTGATGGAAAAGAACACTGAAGGAAGAATTGCTCTTTGGAAAACAACCAGAATTGGGGCTAGTGAGGAATAAGCAAGTAAACAGGAAGTGATTAGAGAGAAAAATTACTTGACGACATTATGAAGTCGCTTTTGGGCGCTATTATACACTTATTTGTTTACGATATATGTCCGAAATTCTGGTAATTAGCGTGGACCCTATTTTCAACGAGTGTCCTTCAGACAAAGAGACGTTCGCCCTCAACCCTTGCACTGATTAGGAGGTTGCCACAAAATCAGCGTGCAAAATCATTTTAACCCTTCCAAGCGGCATATATGATGTCAGGGTAACCGCAGTAGTAGTGCAAATAACCATTCCATGGATCACGAGGATGGGAGCGATCGAGGTCGCAAACGAAACCGTGAGCATCTTCATTAGTAGTTGGATGGACAGCGCTATTGAACCAGATGGTTCAAACATTCGTACACCCATTGCTGGATGCTTGCATTTCCTATATGATGTTGATGCCTGTTTGTCTCCACCTCAGTTTGGAAAACAGTCATCAGAAGGAATGTTCGCTTCCAGCTAAACGCTAAGTTTACGGTCCGCGTGAGACGATCGAGTAATACAGAATACACGGTAAAAAGAAGTTCATTCAGGTTCCTTTTCAATGACGAGGCACCATACACCAACACTGTTCACTTTCTGCATCATTTATGGTTATTCATTCATCATCAACATCATAGACAGCAATACATCAGTGGTTCATACCAATGCTTAACTGCCACACAACCATGAAGAAAAAGCAAACCCAATATAGAAAGAGAGCGAAAAAGAAGAGGACGGGAAGGGACCTAACTACTGAAAATAACTACGTCTATATTCAAACATTCAACATCAAGGTGCCTACACCCTGCAAACAAACAACCGAGCTGCAAGTGAGAGTAAGGCGTCATCAGCGAGACAGCTTCCTTACGGCTTTCACTGCCCCGCGTCATTAAATGCACTCACTTCACAGACAACTCGGACAAACAACGACAACATTCACGCCACTGAGCTCGATTAGCCGCCATCTCGCC
>QNGE01005582.1:0-41535 GCA_008508345.1 Paragonimus westermani
AGCGCAAGCCGATTGCAGTGATGGATAAGCGCAGGCGTCCTTCGACTTCGGTCACTGTGACAGGCCACTCCGATTCGGACGCCGCCAAACGTGTAGCATGCGATTATCGTTTCGGCTATCTTTTGTCATTTGTAACCGGCCATCATCCAACAGACAAAGATCCGGCCACCGACCCTGAGCTCAGCCTGTTCGACTGAGGTGTTCTATAGTCTAGCCAACTAGTCCCAAAACTGCGCATTGTCAGACGAGTTTGTCAAACCAGAGAGCGGGGATAAGCATATTGGCAGTCAAGCCTCGACCTCACAAGAAGCATGAGTGTTTCGACCAATCTGCGGTCTGAGGTACGAACCGAACGTTGATTCGACATCTGTTCGTCCAGTCACTACGCACTGATGACTAAGGTTGATATGAAGCAGTCTGAAGATGGAAAGCCTTGGGTTAATTGACAGTAAGAAATGACAGTAAAACCATCACGGATAGTTAAAAACAGTAAGTATTCGATGCTAATCTCAGCGGCGTTTAAGTTAGGACAGGAAATCTCAGCGAGTGCAGCAGCCACTCACCTATACACCCATACCCTGTCTTACTTCAGTGTTGGAACCCGGACTTGAATGATCTTACTGTGTATAGTCTGTTGAGAAATCTTCGGAAGTTAACTTGTTCAGCACAGCACTGGGAACACACTAAACACTCTTGCTTATTCACTTTACGTGAAATTCATTGTAATTTATTTGAATACCCAACAAAACCTTGAAGTTATCACCCCCACCGGTTGTATCTAGGCATGCGTTCAGTCAGACTGTCTTAGATGGTGTGACATAACCTAATAACAATGTCACAGTTCTCATTTCTGAAGTTGTGCACGTCATGTGATTCGATTCCATGAAATCCACTCGATGGTGAGGTTGGGGCATGCAAACACCCGTTCTTGTCTACGCTCGACCATTCCCTGACTGTCAGACGTAGTTTACATAAAGCGTCAAGTGTGTTCTACTACATTCCGGTTAATAACTCGTGCCACATCAGGAATTTTTTAACACAGAGCCCATTACCGAGAAGTACAAACTTGTCCTTTTCTTATAACGACTAACATGTTTCTCGCAGCTTACTAGTGATATGTGAAAAATTTCGCAAACATAAGAGAAGATAGGTACTAAGTTTTCTTTCCAACCCTTTCTGGTGTCCTGAAAACTTCACAGTCAAGAAGTCAAGATTTCAGACAACGTCGTTTGTGCTCAACTTATTTGAGAGGCGGCATTTCTCAAGACCTGAAAAGACAGTGGTGAAAATGGAAATTTCCTCGGTTCTCACCTTCTCACTCTCACCTCACCCCATCAACAACTCCCATGAATAATCAAAACACCGCTACTATGCGTAAATATGAAGTTTGCGACCTGTTATGTGTGACGTCCAATTTATATAAAGCAAAATTCTCTGCTGCTTATAAGCAAATGTACGCTAGATTTTTCCTTTGATCGAGAAGTTCATGTTCTGAAATTATCTAGTAGAATTACCCAGAAATTTTCCCCTTTCTTCTTTTGAGATAATCGAGTAACCTGAGCAAGTAATTGTGACGGGATATATGGAGACAAAAATTTAATTTTGACGAAATTGACGTGGTGTTTGAATTGACCATCACACAAGAAGACGAGCCGGAAATTGAATCTCGGCAGTGGTGAAGCTTTACGCAATTCTGAGCTTTAACAAGTGCAAAACTTGTGTCCAGCTGCTTCTTTTCACAAACACCTGACTGAAACATCGATCCAGATTTTTTGACCAATTTCTTCTACAATTTGAACGCTGTTCATGTTTACCTATAGATTTCTCATTAAGAAAAACCTTTCAGCCGCTTAACCAGTGGATACCAGAGAGCTGCATGGAAAAAGTCGGATATAGATTAAATTTCCCCATGACGCTATGGGAATAACATACACGTGGATGAAACTGTAATTTACGTGATCACGGCAGAAGGCTAACGAAGGCGTGTATGTGGGGGGTAATACTATACATTAGGGCGGAGAAACTTTCAGTTTTAAACAGTAAACCTCAGTTGTGAAACACGACATTCAACGCCCATAGTCTGAAGATTAATGGCAAGAACCTAAACATAATTTATAAGAAAACAATTAACCCCAGTAAAAGCAGACTGAACATCATTTTCTATTGTACTCGTAGAAGGCTAGATGTAAGATTTCTTTTAGGAACAGCTTATGAATAGACTAGAAACTACCAAAGCGTTGTGTCATTTAACACCTTTGTTGTGGGACAAATTTTCAATTACATAAAATTCTCCCCTTTTCATTTTTTGCTTGGATTATTAGTGTCGTTTCTGAAGTCGCATGACAAAAGAAGCGGTTCGCACTTGAGGTGGATAAACTATCACATAAAAATACATTACGTTAACCTTTCTGTTTTGTCATCAGTTGCTAATGGGCACTGATTTTTTCTTGTCGTTCAGTGGATCACAACTTTGCCATTCCAGCAAGCTTCTCTCCCAGCTTCCTAGTCGCAGGTGGCTTTCGGATTAAATCTTCAGTGCTAACACTTAATTTGGGCTTGTGCATGCGAATGTCAGGCAGCCCGACTTTGTTTAGCAACTATGATAACCCTAGAGCACAAATTCCGTTGTGAGTAAAAATGGTTGAACGTTGACACAAATCGAGTTTTGAGTAGTCTGCTTCGTGGTGCAAAAGGCTGAAGGGGTCTGTCAGAAATGTGAAGGCTGTCTTGAAAAAAATGTATGTACGGACTTTGGTTTGCGACACTTCCTTTTACAGACTACACGTAACGAGTCCTAACGAATGCCAAGGAAATCGAACAACATTCAATATGCGTGACAATTTTTGAAGCTTGCGTTTAGCATACGTTGTTCGAACAGTTCTCTGGGAACAAATTATGTCAGTGATGTTCGCGAAATATCAGGTGCGTATAGATGTCAGTAGCACATAATCTTCATAAGACAGATAACTGAACCTCAACCGCATCCTCATAAGGCAACCATGTTGGCTGCTGCCACTGGACCTACTGTCGGCACGAACGAATCAACACACGCAGACAACTAAGTAAATCTGGCAAGCAAGAAAAACAGTTGATCAACAACAGCAGATAAGCTTTTCACTACCAAGCTTAACGGACCTGGAACTTATGGAATAGAACAGTATTTCCAAAAAAGGGTAGGATTACTCATACATATTTATAGAACGCACTGGATGAAGATGATTTTAGGTAATTTGTTCAAGTTCCTGAATTGGCTTTTCAGCTTACATGATAAGACACATGTCAAATGACATCATGCGTTCCTTGTCACTGGTTAGAATCCAGCCGAATCTCGCAATGTATTTGCAAAGAGGTCGATTCAAAATTAACTGAGTTTTGCATCGCTTAACGAAAGAAAATCACTGTTCAGACTAAATGTACATGCACTAACTGAGTGTGCGTACAAAAGTGAGCATGTTGATTGTAGAAAAATTCGGCATATTGCCAACAAGCATTCTAAAGTATCAGAAAAGCTAAGTGATGATTCCAGCTAAGCTGTACAGTCAAAACAGTGCAGTTCATGAAAATCCGAATTTTAAATCACCAAATTTTATGGAAACTGAAGGTAGGTACAGTAAACAAAGTAGCTTCAGGACCATTTTGTCTTGTATAGTTTTGGTAAATTTTCAAATCACGTGGGACAGCTTCACAACTGCCAAAAATCAAACCAAATTGTTAAATCTAAGTACTTGTATAACAAGAATAAACATAGATTGGAGTAATGAGGAGATTAAAAAAACCGGCGCAAACAATTTCGGACGGCTGCATTATGATCCCAAGTTTCTTCAGGAGAGTTAAGCCTGTGATCGGGATTCCTTTCAAACTTAGAAAGACTGTCTATTGCCTGTTGTTTTTTACTGGTTTACTATCAACACTCCATCGTTCTTCTCAAGGTAGAGCTTCCAACTCCTGCTTCAACTGTGAGCAGAAAGCCTTCAGATTCCAAAAATGCGTAAGTTAGGACTTTGTTCGGTACACTCCAAATATTTGGCATTCTTATATAAACCCTATAGTTTACAGGAATGAACTGCAGTAATCGAGGATTGATTTGCTGGTTTAAGTGCTTTATTGTATAAAAAAACTGGCACCTACTCTTTGTCCACAAGTTTGTGCACTCCGAATTATCAATGAGACAACGTTACATATTTAGAAGAGGGATATTCTTCTTCTTTCCTTAGGTTATGTTGATAAAACTTTACTCATCAACAACGTATCTCACTGTAGCTAACATTGTCCAAACCAGCATGTGGTTTTCTGGTGAACTCATTCAATATCTTGTGTTCTTCTGGATGAGAAAGTTATGTACATCGTTCTTCAGTGAGTTGGATATGAAACAATATTGGATACTTGTTAAACTGGACGGACAAAAACGTCCATCTCAATATAACTTTTGGCTGGCAAACACAATAAGGTGTTCTTAGAATACTAAATGAATATTGACTTATGTTGTGTAGATATCTTCAGCTTACCCGACCGCCCGGCCAAACGGAGAAGAACAAAATTTACCTTGAACGTGTCAACAATTCAAATCTGCCAAGATATTTGAAACTTTCCGCTTACCACAGTTTCAAGGGCTAAATATTGCCTACTCTGTGACAACTTTGTCCTATCCGTCTAGGTTGAGTTCTGATGAATAAATATATCAGTGGCTTTCTGAAGATATCAATTATGAAGTCCAACTCAATCAATAGAGGCTGGAAAACATTGAACCCAGCCCATGCAATGAACATCACTCATCAAGTTACAAGACTCAAAGTTTTCGCCTGTTCAAAAATCGGTAGCGCTAAAGAAATGCATTTCTACTCCTCACTCATCCATATACTTCATGAGTGGTGTCGGTTCAGTTTTGCCATAAGTATAAAAGCACTTCTGTAAAACGTTATATTGTGTTGTCATGCAAATCTAAAAGCGAACCTCGCAGTTTAAAAGTCGAAGTGCGTACTGTAGCAATTTCTTACATTGCACACCTAGGAACCAATAGTGAGTGGGGACAGTTATCATCGATTATCTGGTCCGGATCTAACATGCAAATGAATACAACTCTCAAATACATCTCAATGAAGCATTACAGTAACGTTTGTCAAGTAATCGCTAACTCAGTGCCAACTAATCATATGGCTCTCGATGAACATCACTGATCCGGCCGACGGTCGTTTTATTCGACTTAAAACGAATTCGCTAATGCTGGCATGATGGCTGTCAGCGATTAAGGTTTCGACTCTGATTAGAACGTAAAAATAGGAACGGATGTTATCGTTTTGCCACAGCGAGTAGCAAGAAACGAGTGAGTTTACAGCCTCAAAATTAAAAGATTCGGCGATCGTCTGGAGATACTCACAATGTCATACGACTGTGATTCAGCCCTTGCGTGAACAGCTAGCTAGTCAACTGGACTTATCGGAGGACCACTCATCACCAGTACTTAAAACAAATGCTTCTGTTTGGATATCCGGAATGAAAATGCTCTGACCCACTAACACTGCTTTGTACTACAGTATTGTCTAGTTGCTTGTCATACTCGGCAAATGTTATTCATTCACAAGTAACGCATACTGATAGGTCAGGTTATGGTGACGGTCGATTAACTGACGAATGATTGGTGTTAGCCAAGAGCCAGACACTCCATTGATGTCAAGAGTAGAATGCACAGACTTGAAAATATGAGGTGCTTGTCTATGTCATTTTCTGCTGAAGGAAATGCTCCGAGGTGTCTGTAACTCTTTGGTTTGTCTACAAGTGCGTTGTGTTCAGAGACGATCTGTAACCTTAAACAGTGCTGACGTTTGACATCTCTCCAAAATGCGTGAGCGTGTTGTCATTCATGCCAGCCAGGAGGGAGTACCAATGGACAGCGTCTGTTGACAGCATTATTGTTTGAAACACGACATGTAACTGGACGGACATCTTGGTGACTAACGTATGGGCGAGGTAGGTATTGATCCGTTCACTATATTCTTAGACGACATTGAGTCCGGTCTTCAGGTTCCGGGGATTGTGTTTTTCAATTTGATGTCTACTGTAATCGATGAAATAAGGAGAAACAACTACCTTCAGCTCCCCCCCCCCGAAACATACAATCAGCACCAAGGAACATCAGCCAACAACTATATAAGTGAGCACTATATGGTCAGTAAGAATGTTGTCGGTCAAGTAATGGATCTTATCCACAAGTCTGCGAATAAGTGCAGTGGAACTCAAGGCTACCTGACTTTCCATCCGTTCGGTAGTGTCACCGGTTCGGGCGTCACCTCCGTGTCAATGAAGTGTTTGTATGTGGACTACGGAGAGGAAACGAAACGGAATTTTGCTGTATGCCTTGCAAAACATACTGCGACTGCTGGAGTCGAATTTTCACGGTTTGATTTTGGTCACACGTACGACGTTCAAACGTTGTGTTCATGCATTCATATTGTATAATATGGCAGTCGTGCTGTTGATTGTACAGCACTTTACATCGCTTTGTAGATTAAGTTATGAGTTCCACCACTGTTTCGCTTTGATTCCAAAGTGTTTTAAATGTGGATGTGAATGTGTTCCAGATCAGCTTCCGAGCCACTGATAAAAAATCTCTCATTTTTTGTATAGAAGTCACATTGCCGGATGAAAACGTCCGATTGCCTTTCATCAGCTATTTACGATAAAGAAAGCAGATCAACGAATAGTGTACAAAAGCGTCAGTCATTCAAAATGGAATAGAAACGTTTGCAACCTAAATACCAAGCTCGGCAAACGTATCAATACCAAAGCTAGAGAATTACTTGCAAAAATCAGTTTCCAGCCTAGTGGCTTGGTTAATAATGTCACACAAACACAACCTCAGTTGATCGAGTACAGATCAGTTACTAGATAAGGGTATTGACCCAACAATCCAACTGTCTGTGCAAATCTAATGCCCTTTAAAATGAATACGCTTAACGTTTGATGAGATCGGTTTTCCTGTTTATTGATTTGTTTTTCTATACTACGGATATGTTGGTCAACCACTTTACCGGAAGAACGTGTTTCAGTCAGCAAGGTGCATTTCGGCAAAAGTCACTTTCAGAACAACGTGTTATGCTTATTGTCAGTGAAAATCAACCGAATTGATATGCGTCGCATTTGTGATGGACAACAGTAATCTGAAGCTATTTATAGCTTGAAACAAGTAAAGAACTACAGATTTATTGAATCACTGTATTTACAGATGTCGCTGTTGAGACCAGTCATTTACTGCCCACGTCACACTTCTTCAAACTAGTTACACCACTTGAAAATTGCACTGAGGATGACGACAACGACCACTATAATACCCGGGTTGCGATAATTCCTATGTTTTTAACCGCCTAAGATGGGGCTTGCGAGAGACTTGAGTGCAATTTGCTCAACTTGACAAACTGCTGACTGCATGTGTTGAACTATTGACACGACTTTGTCTCTGTGTGTTCAGTTTTTTATACATTTGACTGCATTCAGAGTTGTGGCCGAACACTTTGGGAAATGTTGAGATGTGCGGCAGAATTCAGCTTTGTCATTTTGAAGACCACAGGCATAGTTCATTCGTTGGAAACGTGAGTCTCAGGTGATATTTTGCTCGGTGACATACGACGTTGTCATCTTTGTCTCATTTGAAAAGAGAAGTTAGAAAGGTTTTACTGCGGTCGAGGTACATTAACAACGCACTGTCATTAAGATGAGTTAACCAGTAAATTCATCGTTGTATAGACTATAGTTTAGTTTCAATAATGCGCCTGCGCGTACCGGGACCGATGCGATTTTGGAATACTAAAACATGTTTACGAGATTAATTGACTGCGCCCATGTTATAGGTCACAGGATGACTGACCACATTTATCGGCTTGTTATCTCCGCCCCCTGCAGGCTAGACTCTATACCCCGATTGGACTACAATATAACATTGACAACTCAAGTTTTTCCTCATATATCACACTATTGCATCAACCATTGCGTGCGGTCGAAATCGAAAGGCCCGCAAAACACGACTCCACTAGATCAATCATAAACCACTTCCTTGGCCCGAAAATGCAATGGAGAAATTTTGCTGCCGTAAACACAAAGACTTCTACGCAGAAAATACACTTTTGTGCCTGAAATGGAAACCAGTGTGGAAAAAAGCATAAACTGTCACAACTCCAAACCATAATTCGAGATATGGTCAAAATCAAACGACAAACATTCGTCAACAGCGTTGCGAAGCCCATTTCAGAGAAGAAATAACACAGGTGAATCCTCATGAACAAAGAAATTCAGCGAAAGTTAAACTATTGTGTGACGCATCAATTTAACATGCACTCTCTTTTTAGCTATTCGATTAAGATTACATACTTCTTCCGATATTTTGGCAAACAATGACGCGCATGTGTGAGGCAATCACGAGAACCCACAAACTCTTACTATACAACTGATTTGATGATGTATTGTCCACGTGTTTATACAGCAAAAACACCACAACTATTATGGGGAGGAGACAGTAATCAGTGAGCCTGTATCAACTGCGAGAATGTATGATAATCATGGCAGATGAGAGACACCACAAAAATTTGAAGTTCACCTGTGACGAACCATATATTTTTGAACGCCACTCACGCGACCATTTGATTGAACTCAACAAACGCTGCCTAATTGCTCTCGCAGTGTAAAGGCAAGAGCAATTGCAGTTCAGGGGAAGTAAACCAGAAAAAGACCAAACTTTTAAAGTAAGTAAAACACTGTAGAAAACATCCTCCGAACCGATAAGACAATATATTCACAAATGATACTGAATCAGCTTCACTTCTTCATAAACTGCAAGAAGAATGACAAAACTAGTCACATTTTTGAAAACAAGACAATTTTCTTAGTGACACGCTCTTAAGTTGTCACCGTAACACTAGTTTTTAGCAGTTTTGAGTAAATGGATATTGTAATCTGATCGAAAAAGTATACTAACAGGAAAATTTTGACAAACTCACGTCAGTGATCTTTGCGATAAAAAATGGAACATAACGGGTGTGGGCTTACATGATCGCTGTTGGTGTGTGGTTTCTAAAGACGATATTTGGCAGCTCGGCGTAGACAATGTTTACATATATAACTTGGCAATTAACATCATTGCCGAAGAATAAAGCGCCTCTTAACGGGTTTCAAGTAACGTACACTGTATTGTGCTTTGAATAGTCTACGCGGTTATGATCGCGTTAACTGTCATATGCTCACCTGACCCATCTTATCATCTGGATGTTCTTTTATTACGAAAGTGAGCAATTTCCTTCATTCCAAACGTATGTATTCAGACAGTGTCTTTCTTTCCGAATCAACCAACACAAATCTCGATAAGTCAAACCATTTACAATTTCCTTCTGTGTGTAAGCGTCCTGTGATTTATGATTGGTGTGAGGATCTGTTGGAGGATTTTCAGATGCTCGACACCTCGTTGGTTACACGGGACAAAACAAACTGCCACAGTACTCGACCCACTGTTCGTCCTGATATGGCGGTTTCGCGCAGGTTCTAGATAATATCCTTACAATTTAAAATGTCCAGAAGTTTTTGCCAGAAATCCATTGTAATTGTTTTAGCCCCAGTCGTTTTGAAAATAAACGCCCTACATCTATGGGCACAAGTTAAGCTCGTTGGGTGTTCTCAACTAGTATGCCGTGAAAGGCGTCATTGAAAATCCGCTTGCCAAAATTTTCACACTGATGAATATGAACAGTCAGCATCTACTAGATGTTTGATCCTGAGGACAGGTTGAATGATTCCGTACTCTGGGTGGCCTCTAGAGTCGGCAGCACTCCATCATTCACATATGCTAACAGCACGCGTTTTTTGTTCCACGGCGATAAGCACTTTTTAATGCGGTAGCCAGTTTTAACTCCTATCAATCAGCCATCAAGTCACTCTTCTCAGAACGTTTCGCAAATTTAACTTTCCAACCTGCTATACTATCCGCTTATGTTTTCCCTAAACCATTCATTGCACAAATCCAGATATGTCGTGTTTAACTTACCGCAATAAGTAATTTTCCGGAACTTGTAAGTGTGAATCAAATCTTACTTTGAAGTGGTACATGAAATTACTCCACAAAATTAGCTATATTCCACTTGCAATATATTAAGTCAAATATTTCTTTAACCAGTGAGTTCGCATTGTTGACCTGTCAATAATACAAGTGAGCTCTCATCCAGCACATACGAAGGAAAACCAGTTACAGATAAAACATTTTATCTGGAAGAACGATACTATCAACTAACACATAAAGAGTAGACGTTGCGTTCTAACATTACTGGTCTCACAATGAAGGTAGTTTGGGAAAGAAGCTGTGCACTTAAAAAGGAACACACTAACCTAAGCAACAAATTATGAAGGACAGCCGCTAAATACAGTAGAAACTGCTAAACTTTCAGCTAAACATGGTGAGGAAATAGCTTAAGTAAAAACCACGCAAACTAAATGTTCTTTGTCGATAAAACCTACATATACCAGATGACCGGGTCAAGTAACACTACTTATGTGCCTAATTTTATCACAACCAGTACCCATTCAATCAATTTCTTTACCAGCACAAGTTTTAAAATGCAGCGCGATGACCGTATATCCAAGGCTCTGCCCGAGTGTTTAAACTTGCTACAATAAAACGCCAAAAATTTGGGGTGGGGTCATTCATACAGAATCCCATTATTTGTTACCAGTATCTTTACTTCAGTTTGGTTCAACCCGTTAAAGTTAGCTACAGTAGAGCATTTTACAATTCAAAGTGGGTTACTTCACTTTGCTATCACACACAAGGATAGAAGCCGACAGTTACCAATTTGTAAATGTTAAGCCGGTTTAAATGCCACTAATCTTTTTTTATAGTTATGACAAAAGAACAGTCTGTCCTATGGGGAATGCATAATGAACACGACACTACTCTCCGTTCTGAGTGAAGGAATTAACATTGCAGAAGCTTAGTTAATCATAATATTTTCTTCAAACTGTCAAGATTGTTCCCGTTTCGTATACGTTCGTAAAACATCGAAAACTGCTGAGTACACATACCTATACTGTCCTCCACCTAAACTTGATCAGCTCATCTATAAGCTTATAAAACATGTGTGAATACCACGAAGCTCTCAGTTGTTTTCTCGATTTATCGACGTTTATCGATTGTGCAAACTTACGTGATAGAACGTGAAGTTAGATATTCAAGATGTGTTTCATCCTAGACAGATATCACTTAACAACTTACAGGGTACTTTTAGATGCATTACTGATGAAACTCACGTGGGTCGCTTTGTTTGTGGTTTCATCAAAAGAAATTCATACTTATCACTACCTTATTTGAAGTTCTATTGAAGTTTGCGTACTTCCGCTCCCACGACAGCTTGTCTTAGTTACTCCAAAGTAGATGTTTAAATTGTTTGGTCGGATACAACTGGATTGTATTTATATATTTTATCAAATTTGTCTGTAAGTTTCCTTTGAAAAATGAAAACCAACTGTCACTTTCTGTTTCCAGGCCTAATCCCCCTATACACATATGTACCGGTAGGCGAGCATTTGAAAAGCTCAATTGGTATGTCTAATTTCCTTCTCAGGCAATCAGTAAATTCTGAATCCAGCTGTCTGGAAGTTAGCAAACCAGTGGTTTGTGTGAATATGAAGTGTTTTGCCATTCTGACTTTCTAGCATTGAATTAGACACTTCGCGGTTTTATCTTTGTTTTAACCGTTGTAACTCTCTAACGGAATCGTTGTTTGTTTGTCGTGGAACACGTGATCAAAAGTCTACTCAAAACTCCATGTTTTGGATCGCACAAAGGAAACTAGTGACCTAACGTAAACTCTGTGGTTAGCAGTTAACTGGAAGTGATGTAAATTATTCCTTAAAGTTGTGTTGTACACAAATTTTTTATTGAACTGCATGACCACAGTTCAGCTAAGTTTACTAGTTAACAGTTTCGGTTCACGTGAAATCTGAGCACGGCGGAACAGGGGAATCATCGGGTGGTAATTAATGTAAACTGGTCATCCATTGAGCTGTATCATTCCAAATAATGAGATGTTAACAGGTCAAACCAATGTCCATCTAACCCTTTGTACAAGAAATTAACACGTGGTGGATGTTCGCATTATCACAAATGAACGGTTACTAAGCTTCACTTGGCAACCTGTAGTGGAAAAAATAACTTTTAAATGAAAGTCAAAGGCGGAAGTCTATTTGTTCTCTGATGAGTCAAATCAGAAAACCAAACTGCAGTGTTCTTTGATTGCAGACCTGATAGAAAAGCGAATCGTAATCAACGCAGATTGAGTAAAAACAACAGCATAGTGTAACAAAATCAGCAATTCATTTGTGACTATTTTATGGGTGACATCCGTCTAACACATTCAGTAGCACAAATGATTTTGATTAATTGTTGCGCTGTGAAAGCAAGAGGAACGTAATTTTTCCATTAATGAATAATCAGGACCAGTTTCACGATTTATGAAATAGTGCAATGTCACGAACCAAAGGGTGACCTTGGGAAATTGGACTGAAGGCAGTCGACTCATCAATGAGTCAGTACGAAATGCTTGCACCTACCATTTTCCGTGTTCTAACTGCTTTATTCAAATTCATAATTTCGTCCATCTGTATGTGGGCAAAAATTGCTAAATGACTCGGTTTGTCTGTATTGGAACTGTACCATTTGCTCCTGTCGTGTAAATCTGAAAGTCTGGCCTTCTACTTTGTTAATACCCGTACGTATTATAAGAGCTACTCTTTTGCGTTCCTGAGGGACAGGGTTAAATGAGCTGGTAACCACTTGCGACAAATTTCCTTGGACCTGATGAACGGAACCAAGCTATCTCACTGCATCAGATTTTTGAGGTTGATGTGTTATTAAAGGGTCGGATTGGAAAAAAACGGTAGGCTAACCATGTAGTCATAGATTATGCGATCCACACATATAGTTTATTGTGTGCACGTGATTACCTCGGTAGTCAAAGTTAGTCTCTATATCTAAGCCTCAGCACCGCAAGATTTATCTGTTGTGACCGCACACGAAAGTACTTATTCAACCTGCCCCGGTAGACCTGTGGCTCAAATCAGCATACCACAAGTTTTCACTGTGTACAATAAATCGTCACACCTAATCGGCTGACTTACAGTGCGGTTTATAGTTCTCTGAATGGTATTTGTGTACCAATTCATCGTCTGATTCATAAGGCCTTGTATGCTGGTCTTGGTGTGAGTTTGACGTAGTAATGCACCAGCGTGATGAGAATTTAAGAATAAAACAACTAGACCAATACCCTACACTCGAACCCGTCATTTCGGTTTGGTGTTCCAGGGTCAGCAATAGTCACAACCGACGACGTTGACAGATATCCCTAATCGGTTGCGGATGCGCCAAAAATATCTGGTATCTTCATATTTCCTTTAAGTGGTACTCAAATATCCTTTTACACACATCATTACGTCTCCATTTACCAGGAAATTTATGACTGTAGGTGTAGTATATTCCAGTATTACAGCAATATTGCATGAAATTATATTAATCCTGTCTCACATGCATGCAGGATTAGTTGGGTTTGAATAACGCTCTGTTGACATTCCCGTACGTATACCAGAGTGAACAGGTAGCATTACAACCAACGTCTAATGGTCTAACTGCGATTGACGTTTCGCTGAAGGTAGTTACTGAGTTGTCATTAAGGAGATTTAGTCGTTTTAAAACACGGGCACAACTCGTGTACCTTCAGATGCAATGCTCCAAACTCTCGCGTGCTCATATCATTAGAAAATGTTTGCTTTGTACAGTAATACTAACGTTTCTGCTAAATAACAAGGAGTTTGTTTGGCTTCAAAATGAACATCGCTCGGTACGATCGTAGCCTTTGCATTTCAATAGATATTCAAGTCAGCCTTCTTCGGAAAAACTGTCAGATGTGAGTTTTGCCCCTGTTTAAGCTCGTCAACAAAGCATATCCTTGCTAAATCCGAGACTAGAAAACCGGACATGTTTTTGTGATTTAGCCACATTGATCAGGAAAGTCGCGATCAAACGTACGTAATAGTCAGTTTGAAATGATAAAGTTAACTAAAATTCTTGTGCATTTTTAGAATCAACCATTCTTATAGTCTACTGTAACGACTTGTTACTTGGTTCAGAACCAGGAAGTTGCTTTTTTATTGTCGGTGAACAAGGAAATTAGAGGAAGAAATGTGGTACTTGATAGGCGCAAACAAATGTCCTTAATTGGATGTTTCCGAAGCTAAGGTACCACTTTCGAAAAAAACATTAACTATGAGAATAGTTTTGTGAGATAGAATGTGCAGTACAGACGAAATGATTAAACATATTAAGGCTGGCGAAGATTCTATATAAAATCTCAAAACAACATATTGAGGAGTTATGGTTCGTCAAAACAACTGGGCTATCTTATCCGCAAACTCAAGTACACCACGGCTGATTAGAAGATACTGCATGTGTATTAGTAGATTATTGTTCCGAAACTAATTCAACAGTATACCTCAGATTGATATTGTTTTAATGGTACCGAGAATTTCGTCAATACTGTATGTTCTGGGTGCGGTTTCATTTCACTTGTTCTAATATTTAACAAACTAATGAAACTGTATAATGAGGCTTGAGAATTTTTTCAACATTTTTCGTTCCTCGAAATTTCTCTCCACCTTATGTATACAAACCGAGTGTGAGTGATATTAAGAGGGTGTTTTTTAATTCTCCATACTGATTATAAAAACTGGTTGTTCATCTCTTAAGTGCAACTTGAAAACCGATAGTTTTCATTCTTTTTCAAATGCTTTTGCGTATTTTTGAGGGTAATTTCTTTAACCCATCTCAGCAGATCATTTGGGATGGTTTATTGTTACTACTGTCATCATTCTTTTCCCGGAGTATTTCGTCGACAGTGAGTTTTAAAACCATTGACTAGTTACAGTACGCTGTTTCCATCACAAATTGCGCGCAAAAATTGAAATATCAGCACTGTATTCTACTGGAACAAAATATGGCTGTCCGTCTCTCAAGTTGACTATTCTGTGCTTGCGATGATAAACCAAACAGTGCAATTCAATTTTTTTTTCTCGTGTGGCTCCATTTGACAGACGTCATCGGACTGGAAATTCTACACCTCTGGGACTTCCAGTGTTGTGTTTGTGTGACTAGGGGGAATGCAAATAGTGCCGGAAAGGGTATATTGGCGACCTGTATGGGATTTGTTTTGAGACTCGATTTGCCTGGCTAGGAGATAAGTAAAAAACTGCGGCAAGTCAGAACATCATATTGTTTTAGTGACCTGAAAATTTTAATCGCGTAATTGGCTAAATAAAAGAACGAGGTTTTGACTGGCGCTCTTAAGAGAGAAATGCGCTTTCTATAGAAAAACTACGGTATTCACATTATTGTTCACCAATTGGCAACAGTCATTTTTTGGTTCCAAATGATCATTTTGTTACCGACATTCATTACTTTACTTCATGCATTTCGGTTATTTAACTCTGAACTTGATTTAATCAGTTTGTAGTCACCACATCTCACAAACAAACTTTAAGTAGACGCTGATCGCAATTGTGATTGGTTGGTTTTGAACGACACTATTTCTGCTAGCAGTACATTCTGAGTGAGATTCCAGTGGCTGTATGTTGGTTGTTCTCAAGGGAACTGTTCCAAATCCGTCTGATTACAACTTGTGCTCTCAGTGAGATACGACACTCGTTACACTTCGCAAAATGTTGGTTAACTGAAGAGCCATTATTTTGATGTGAATTGTTCTTTTGGACTAAATTATTGAAGAACAATTAGGTTGAATGCACCGGCTAAGATGTTTAACAATCAATGTAAACATTCAGAGGTTTTACCTTATACATTGTAGGCTGCCCACAGTAGATCAAAGTTTGCACGCTCCAGCCGGCTTTGCTTCCAGCTTCTTTCGGTAAGAAGGCTTGTTCTTTTAAAAACTTGTCAGTGGCACATATTTTTATCACAGCATCACTCTCATCTACATCCAGATCACACAACTTCCTTGACCAATATCTCATCGGAGTTACAGTAAGTATAACTGAATTATAGCATACAAACTCTGAACTATATCAACAATGGTTGGGTTGCTCGATCATCGGGTTGATGATGCGACGACCAACACTGTTATCTCTCAAGCAAGTGGATTTCGGTTAGCGTGCTGATTGCAACAAGTATGTTCGGACCACTAAAGTGCTACTGAGTGCACTATACGCCTGATGTTATCTTCAGAAAGGCCAGCTGCCAGTCTAGTAGAGGTTGAGGGCTAACTACTAACTGACTACTGCTTACTAACCCCAGGCTGCTGTTGGAAAGGCCGCTACGTAATTCAAAGCCGCCGATTATGCCCGACAGTCGGTGCAACCGAACCCAAATGGAAGCAGCTGTTGGACATAGTTTTATTGTGTAACTAATGGATTCGTCTTGATGAACAGGACATCACAGCGGTTGTTCACAATAGGTGCTTCATCTGTTGCCACTTTTCCCTTCATGGTGAAATCTCCCGTAAACACACCATCATATCATGACTATTAAGCGTTCACTCATCAAAGTTCTTCGAAACTAGGGAACTGATATCACAGTTGTTTTCATTCACCAGATAGACTTACATACTGAATACACACGTTTTGCCGGAGTGCACATCTGAAACAGGTAGCATATCAAGACAAACCGAGTTTTGTACATTTTCCTAAATCGCTGTTGATTATCTGCGTCAAACGACAACCACTGTTGAGTTTTCCTTTTCGGTAGTTTCTGTTCAGCCTGCTCAACTCTTGCCCTCCTGAATTGAGTTTAGATACTGGTATTTTTTAACTATTTTAAAAGAGAAGGTTCTTTCAGTAAGCAATATTCTGAACGCTCACTAGTTTTGCAGAAACCTTATTGGCATTTTCGATTCTCAGTACAAAGCTGATGTTACTGAGACAAACGCCAAGGTGGGCCGTGTTGCCGTCATCCTTGTTGTCTGTCCTTCACTGTTTGAAACCTCACGTTCGATCATCAGTATCTTACCTTCCACGTTTGCGTGTTCATATTGTGTTAACGAGTCCATTTAATAAATGCTTCTTCCATTTGTTCAGACCTACTGTTTATGAAACGACTGACAAGGTTATTTTTGCGCGAACCGCCCTTTCGGTAACGCAGTTAATTGAGCTGTCACCGCTGACATTCTTCCCAGTGGTTTATGGACAAGGACAAGCTCGACAGCTTTGACGTAAGTCTTCAAGTTGATTGAATAAAAACGGCGAAATCTGTGCATTTTCTCACTTATTTCGGGATAAGTCTACTTGGTTGCTCAGATTCACGTGAGTGAATGTGTCAGTCGTTTAGAGGCTGTAGGGTTTTTAGGGCACACAGTTGGCTTTAGTACAGCACTGTTCGTTCCAATTTCCAGTGATCTGGAGCATCATGATTTGGTTGACTTGCTTGTCTTCATTATACGATGGTTCTGTTCGCTCTCTCCCTTCAGGCCCAAATCTTTTTCTGCGTTTGGAGCTGCTTTTGTTCGCCAATTCGCACTGGGATATTTATCGACCAAGTAGCATGTGGGCTTATCATTTAATCGCCGTAAATTTTCCTCAAACAGTCCACGCTGTCCATGGCGGTGATCGTTCGATCTTCTTCAGTCGGCACACTAACAGCGGTTTTGTCTCTCCAGAGAATGTTGAATAAATCAGTTGTAAGATATCCGCACCAAATGTAGTACGAATGAAGTGGAATAGTTTGGGCGTCATGTTTAACATGTTATTGATATACAGATTGGGAATAACACAACGTATTACAACTTGCTCGAAACGTTGTGTTATTCCCAATCTGTATATCAATGTTGAATAAAAACACAAATTTAGCAAAAATGGAGCCGTATAGCGCACGCTATAAATTAGATCGGTATTACGTTACCAAAGTGGGTAAATGGATGAAAGTGAAAGCTACTCACAATAGGAACTTTATTGTTTAAACTATTTTAACGTAAGGAGAGGAGATTTCTACACTAGATTCAATGCAAGAATGCGGAGCCTGTTCCCTGGGAATAAATCAAGACACCCTACCCCAGATAACGAATGAACGTTGGATTTCAACAAATTGCTTCGAAGCAAAGTGAAACAAACGGATACCTCTGTGGATTTTAAAAACAACTTAAAACCCACTGGAAATTTATGTACACTTTGGGTATCGTTCGTTGAACACAACGAACACATTTGTGACCGCCATGTTTCCTGCAACAGATGTTTTACAACAGTGCTACGAAACTGGAGTGACCCGTTTTACTGCTAGAAATTGTGGGTTTATTTAGTCTCGGAACCGCATAACTGAAACCGTGCCTTCGGGTAAATTGATTGTGTGCGTGGTCACGTGGTCAGGTATTTTATGTGTAGACGTAATAGAGGCTTGTCTCGAATTCAGAGCAATCGCTGATATCCAGCAACGGCAAACTCACCGTAGTTGCCTTTGTGAAGTCCAACTCATGATAGGTGATCAAACAAAAAACTGAACAGACAATACTACTCCTGACAATATACTTCAAAACGTTCCGTGAATTATGCGAGAGGACTATCTGGAATCAAGTATAATATTGAAGCCGAAAAAAAGACGAATAAAGATCGATTAGTCAAACGTATGAGGTATTTGCTCGACGAATAGCAGTAAACAAGAGCAGCAGTTGGTTTTCGACGTCTGAGCCTTCCGGCAAAAATACTTGTGGAGGTAAAATGTTATTTTTCATTCTATTTATTTACACAATAGTTATTCGAGAAAAGTCAACTGCATTTTCACTACGTCATAGAGTCTGATATCATCTACGGAACTTCTCGGATCAGCAGTGATGACTCTGCTACGTAACTATTCTTCTCATATGGGGACCAATCCAGGTCAACTTTGTTGTTCAAACCAGGATGCTCTCAGTCTACAGGAGTCAACCAGGTCAGTAGTCTTTAAAAACCCATTCGTACCAGCGTATTCTATTCAGACAGTGATTATTCGGTAATGTGTCCCCGAAGGCTAGTAGTCATTACGTCAGAGGAATAAAAGTTACCACTTCGATGGTTCTGTTATGCTTGCGCAAAGCTAACCGAGAAGTGGCCAACACGTTTAGCTCACAAATGTGAGGTTCACAATGCAACAGCAATGCACACATGTAACACTTATGCTAGAAGTTGGCCATTACGGTGTGTGTGTTACAGAATTGTTTAATTAAAACTGGTTCGATAAGACGGTCTCACTATAATTGCTTGCTTTGAAAAATAATATTTGCTATCTCCGTGTGTGTGTCGTAACTGAAAAGATAGATTTACGCGTCTTCCAAACGACAACACCGGTTTGTTACTGAGAAAAAGACAGAAGTACATAGGTTTATATGGTCTGGTTGTGCGAATCTTTAATTGGCTTACACGAATAATCGCGTCATTGTTATTCTGAACCTCAGCAAAGGCTGGATATTTGGATACACAGCGTTTGTGGGAATAGTGATCACCAGATTCAATCTACGATTTACTTGACTTGAATATCACTAAGCTGTTTAAAGTTCTAATCATCGTATGATTAGAGGCAATGAACTCGACTTACGTTCTTTTCGACAGGGCCGATCAGCGGCAATCACAAGTGTTCAAATCAAAAATTGAGTTCGAACTGTCGCGTTCATGATACAACTTTGTCAATTACAGTGCTACCGATCTCGTAAAATTTACAGTATTCAGCAGGCTAGCTGAAATATTTGGTATAGGATTCAGTGTTATGGTTCGTTTACAGACCCATCTTTGAAGATGGAAAGGAGAACTTTGAGCCCCACTTTTACTGAGATTAATCAGCTGGAGCGACCGAGAGCAGTAGCAAACTGTCATTCCCTATAAACCCCTCAATTAATGTTTGATTTCTGTTCCAGGCCAGGGGGCGCATGTTAATAGGTCGCAAAAAAGTCACAAATTGGGTTCGGTGTTCTCAATGGAAAAGTTATCACAAGGTACAATCTATTCATAGTTAGTTGAGAAAATTCGTTGAATGCCTTCGTATTACTTATCGTCTTCAGATGTTTAAGGCGTAGTTTGCCGCCGTCTGGACAGCATCAGCACACTCAAAGCAGTCTCAGCACAATCGTATGAGTCCGGTAATATCAGTTTCCATCAGTAGTAAACCAATGAAACATACTTCCTTAGTTCTCGAACTTTTGAAGCTGGAATTCAGGTTATTACGTGGCATACTGCATTGGTTTGTGTGCATTTTAAATCTAAGCACGGTAGTTTGTTACAAGCATGCTTGAGTGTTCTAAAACAAAATATTTCTACTGTACGGAATTAATAGGTTGAACATGTACATCGATCAGTGAGCAGTCATAAAATTGTCAGTCATTTACTCAAAATCGATGAAAAGTCACCAAACACCAATGATCATTGATCCTATCAGATTAAGGATAGCCTTTCAATATCTATGGTTATTTAAGCCAAGTCACATCCGAAATTTATTTGTTACTTCTAGTTAACTAGCAGTGACAAACGTGAAATGTACAGTGACTAATCCCAGCCTTTAAATATTTAATTACTCAAATTTTTTCATGTTGTTATATACAATTGGGATTGGCTTGTTTCATGTTCAGCTAATCCACCAGGTCGATAAACGCAAACAAGTGACAGGTTAAATGTGAAAATGCTTTCATAATTTTGAATTTTAAGATAAATTACTAAAAAGCTCTTAAAAGGGAAAATGGCGTGGGTTTTGCATCTTATTGATTATTGACACCTGAATTCACTTTCTTTTTTATACCTTGAAGCTGAATGATTTGAGTAGTTTATCTATCGGTCATTTGGTGGATAAAAATGGTTTAGTAAAACCAGGTTGTCGGTTTATGACGGCTTAGAATTGTATATGGTATAGTCGTAATCAATCAGCAGTCATCTCTGGAAAAAACTGGTAGTCTTATCGGATGGTTATTGTGAGAAAGAGATTTTGTTTTCTGTCACATATTAGGATTGTTCTCTGTAAACGTAAGACTCAGCATAAAAAAATCGGATTTCGTCTGACAAAACCGATCCATCTCTAGTACGTACCTTTCGTATGTGGGATAGGCATTTTCAAGGCAGTAGCGCAGTAAAGGTGCTTGCAGATATTCCAGTCTTCAATTACACATAGGTTACCTGAGGTACCAACGTATTCGTTACAGCTGTATTCTCCTTAGTTATGAGAACGGTCTAAGTAAGGAAACAGCTTGATGCCCGGTATGTCAGTTTTATCCTGATGAGACGGCCTGACTACCAACAACTTACCTTAAAACGTTATAAAATTACTGGGACGCGAATGCATAGTTTTTCAGTTTGAAGTCATTATCCACACTGGCATTTTGATGAACTTCACGGCTATCTTAACAGGTTTTCTTCTAAAGATGAAAAATTTAAATTCAATCGTCACAATTTTGAGGCGTGTTAATTACCCGCTATCCGTCAAAGTGTCCAGACAACTTCAGAGATGTTAAGCAACACAGTCATCGATCATGCTGGCCTATTTCCATAAATAGTTGGCTTAACAGATTATGCTATTGCAAAAATAACCCAGTTGGGATAAATATTATATTGAAAGTGGTTTTCAGCATGAAATGAGGTGTCAGTCCTCAGTAAAATTTGATACAAGTTTTTGGACATTTGGTGTGGTATTGTAGTTTAGCTGGTAGATCGTTCATCGCATTTATTCTTGTTCTTGATTTCGGTCCAGCCTAACCCGATTTTTATCGTGGATCCTCTCCTGGAAAATTCCTTGCACAACTCATCAGTTTGGGTTGATTACTTTGAATCGACAAATAAGACGACTTTTAAACCCAGGCGTTCCAATCGAATGGTACATGTCCAAATCATGTACAACCGTCTTGATCTCCGATGTCATCAAACTTACCAAACCTGTTTATCATAGTCCGAACCATTAGCTATATACCGAGAAACGATTGGAAATATTCTGTACAATATTTCGGTTTTCCGAATTCCATTCATGGCCATATCGGGATAAGTGGTGTGTTCGGCGACATCAACCATTTAGTTTTTCCTTATGGTCCCTGCAACAGTCGTAATTCAGTCCACGCACATGTTCGGCACACGTGTCCGTCGCTGTTATGAAACGCCTTCAAAGAAACTCGGTTACGTTCCGTTTGTTTGTATACTGCACTACACGAAGCGAGTATTTGCGATCCTCTCAACAAAAATTCGTTCGGACAGTTGAGCGATTAGAACGGTTTTAACTTGCTTATTTCCACATGCACAAAAACCGGTGAAATCCACCAGGGGATGATAATTGAGTTTAAAATGATTTAATTTTTGGTGGTTGTTTGCTCTGTGTCCCCAATTTTGAATTAGATTACGGACTTTCATGTGTTAAATCAACTTAAATAATTTGACTTCACGAGCATCTTTTCCAACTGTATTTTGTTACTTCCAGTTTATGTTTCTTCAACTAATAAGTATTTTCCTATTAAACTTAGAAATGACTCTACTCGACGCGTACACTGTGTCTGATTGGGCTACGCTCACGTGCACTCAAACAACACCACTGTCTAGGGACGTTTAACCTACCCGGCGGATGTGGTTGGGTTGCACACTCGAGACAATCAGCAACCCCAAACGTACAGCGACCACAGTGCTTGTGCTCTTGATTCATACGAGCCTACTGGATAGACAACATTGGCTGAGTATGTATAGCGAAAGAGGCAGGGGCATGCAGACCATAACAAGATTTGAGATCAACTTGTAATGAACAAGATTATAGATGCTGTTTTTTACTATAAGTCCTTGATTTAGACTAGAAGCAGGACTTCATGTTTAACTTTCAATAACTTAACAGTGCTATTGCCCAATATGTTTTGTTAACCGCTGGCCTTTATGGAGAGTCTCCGTGCTTTAAAATCAAACATACCAACTGATCCTTCTCATTGCACCGTTTCGATCGCAATAGCTTCGTTGAACCTCCAGAAACAAGACATCTTGTAATTGCGACTTTACGACATACAACATTTGATGTGTACCGCAATAAGTTGATTCTGGAACACACGGTAATCTAACTGTATGCACGTTTACTGCAGGAGTTCACTCGTCATCTGCTTGCCAGCTCAACCATTACAGTGCTTATGCTGTTCAAATTTTTGCGCAACCAATTTTTTATTTTTTGTCATACCTACAGTTTATTCATCCATAAAGCATGTTAACGTTCTTCACTATACCTTCGGTAAAATCGGTCATCCTGTACTTGAGTACAAATATGTAAACCATCAAATGTGAGTACGTTTACATATGCACTTTCGCGCATGATTGATAACATCCCATTTTCGAATTAGCTTGTCACAATGTGTGCTGCACCAACTACGGCAGCATCCAAAAAACCCGTTCACAAAATACACCTGAGAAATTGGAACTGAGATATGTGTGATTGAAGGTCATTACTGTATAATTGCACAGTGTTGATTAGCTGTATGGGCGTGGCGTAAAATCGAAACCGTCATCCCCCAGTAGCAAAAAATTCAACAGACTTCCTAGTGGCAAAATATGGGCTAATGTGGTGAAGGCGAAATGAAAAAGAATTTCCCATGAATTTTAGAGTGCAAATAAAGTTAACTTTTAGAAAAAAAAGAAAGGAAAACTTCTGCATCTAGTAAATCAATAAAGCTGATGAAACAAGAGCAGTGGCATGTCAAAGTTACTCTCATTTTTGAGAGGACGGCGAGTGATTCATCAAGAATCTGATGGTACTTAATATATACACACACTTACGAACAGGTGTGTATCAACGCACGCGTAATAATTTGTGAAGCAATCAATTATTGGAGATAAAGGCTGCTGGGTTATAAAAGCAGAAAGCTACGAAGTCCTCTGCCCTGTTAATTGAGCCCGTATTACTCATTAAGAATGCGAGAAAATTTCCTTCACACACTGTGCTATTGAGATCAACAGCTTGTCGCTTGCGCTTAGTTTGATACCGATTTTCAGTCAGGTCTCAACTTAATAAAGAACGCACTATAGGAAATAACTATGAATAGCCGATCAATTTTCACTTATCGCGTCGGATTAAGCCACATCATGCCACCTCGGCTTAAAAGATGAGCCCACTAGGTAGGTATATTGTGAGTTTATACATTCACATCCATATGGGTAGGCAACTTCATGGTGATGTGTAATAGCGTGCTTATCTCACACAACGTTCGCAAGTTCAACCCTCATTAAGCCATGGTTTGAATACCCACAAATTTTAGTTGTACATGCTCTAACAACTCTCGTACATCTTGAACTTCTGTCGTTATCCAGTGGGTTCAGTAAAGTCAACTGGATCATTTTCACCTTGCGGTTATCTAGCTGAGTCATAGGGTGTCTGCTTTTTCCTTTCCAAATAAACGAACAAAGTAAATTTTATTGTACAAAAAGCCATAGTTTGGCGTTTGCGTACAATTATTCAATCGTACCTAGTGTGAGGTTAGTGGCAACATAGGTAACGCCTCAGTCCCACAACTATGAAGGATGGAATGCACATTCTGGCTTGGACAAATGCACTACTGATAAGTTGTAGAAAGGACGAAGCCCGGATTCAAATTTCCTCCCAAACTGGGCTGACCAAGAGGTATGTGAATGCGAGGGAAGCGAATTAGTAGAGGTGGTTTTTAATTTGCATTTTTCACACTGCAATTTATTCACTGAAATCTCCGACGGATCACTGATTTTTATTCCAACCATTCATTACAATATGTTTATTAAATGGCAATCAATGAGACTACTAGCTCTGAAATTAAGTGTCAATGGACAGTCTAATCTTGAGACATATGAATTCATTCTGTTAACACCAGTCTGGCGTTGATTTCTACCAATGGCCGGTTAGCTAATAAATCGACCCAGAATGCTCACTTTTTCATGTTAATTGCCAATCCGAATTCTTGTCAAGAGATTTTTCAGTAGCCTCTGAGCCTTTGAAGATTTTATTCAAGACGTGCTACTGGGGAGCATGTTTATCAACAGTACCTCTGCATTCAAAATTGGACGAGTATATGTACAATGGCAGAGACCAGGTCCGAGTCTCTCTATCATATTGACCGAACCAGAAAAGTGCCTGTTCACACGTCGGTGCAAATGGCTGGTGCTGTAAACATTAAAGTTCGGTCCAACTTGCACATCTATAATAATAGGGATTAATGAAGCGGTTCATTTAAGCGCTAGCTTCTGGGGTAAATCCAGCTCCGAGTTGGAAGCCTAACACAGCTACCATTTACTATATAAAATAAACCGGTATTGTTGCATTATTGTAAAAATGCATTAACTAGGCTTACACACATACGCATCCATATATTTGAAACCTATGGTTAACTTGGCAGGATCTTTTAGTCAAAAGTACAATTTACGGCGAAAATTCGAACATTTTTCACGTGGATGCATTGGCTAGCGGACGTTTGATAGATGCGCCATTTCAGTTTAAACTCACTAAACATTCAACGTTCCGCAATTAGTCTGATGCCAGAAAAAGGCCTGTAATTTGTACGTGGGATAGTTTGAATGTAGCACTGATATGCTGTCTGGACAGCAGTCAATCACAACTGCAATTAACAGTAATTGGGAATGTTTTGAAAAGTTCTTCGTGAGCTATTCAGCAAGTGACCAACTAGAAGCAGTTAACTTGAAAATGACTCTCTGCATATTCTATATGCAAATTAACAGATTTTCAGACGGTTTGTAGCAAATATTGAATAATATTACTTTAAGGAAAAATTGCTTTCTCCACAGGATGTCATTTTTCAATAATCCACTAAAATGCTTGAACCAATTAAAAGTGTTTCACATGGAAAAGCATTTGAAGGTATTGTAAGTTCACAAAATCCCAATAAATACAGGTGTAACAAGCTGAAGCGTATTTTGCTAGTAACAGACATTGCTTTCCTGGACAGAGATTCTCGGTACAAATTAACCTAACCTAGAGAACAGTATTAAAATCTACGGAACTTTCCATCAGGCATAGTCAGCAAACAGGCAAACCTCATCAAATCTTATGGTAACCGTGATACAAACCGTGGTATGAGCTAATTCCTCACTATGAAAAGAGCACAGCGAGCTTTTTGGACTGAATTTAACTGGAACAGGCAGTGTGATCATTAAAGCGTATCAGTCCTTTATTCATTGACCTTGACACATCAATTTATGCAGATATAATCTAATTTGTTTTTGACTGAAGCGTCCGATATAAAGGTGGGTACATTAGTAATTCTCTATGTGAACCAGGTCAAACAAAATCGTTACAACATGGAAGTGATGCTCTTCAAGCATGACTTCTTGCATCTTTGAGTGCATGGTGTATGTCAGAGACGTCATTTCGAAATTCGGGCAACTGGGAGCAATAACCGAAGTACATATGTACAGTGTGAGACGGCGGTTTCCCCACTGATGTCTACAAAGGAGCCATTAATCATTTGCACACGCTGTACAGCTTAATAAAAGGGTGACTGACGGAATAAACCTCGCAAAAATATCTTTCTAATATTGCCATTCTTGATTTTTTTACTGCATCTGGGAAAAACGGAAACTGTGTAGCTTTCATGAAATTCGAAAATCTCTCAAATCACATGGTCATCAGTTAACCTTTGTGTTGACGCGAACAACATAACAGCCAATCCTATGCAGATCTGTAGCGTTTTGCAAGTGTAAGCACAGGAGTGCAGTATGCTGAGAATTCCGAGTTTCTTCTCATTCTCAATCTGATCACTAGGTGGACATTGGTGATTTTTGTCCAAGCGACTAAGCGACTAGTCATCACAACAGTATTAACGCTGAAGTTGTTCGCTTTTGTGTCCAAACTTGAGAGTGTGGTGTGTATCAGGGTATTAAGACACTCGGGATAAAATCATGATTGTCAAAACTTTACGAATATAATGGAGCCCCCAGCAAACTAACCTCTTTTTCGCCATATTGAACCAGATTTCTTTCATCCTCAATTAGAAAAAATCAAACCAAAGAAAACTCTTTCCACTCACAGAAAGTGACTTTCATGGAGGAGTTTGTACTACCATATGGTATTGTCAGCAGAATCAAGGTTCATACTTTTGTTCATCAAAATGTAGCTTCGTCCTAGTTAGACCTCACTGATCACACACATCAGTGTCCAGATTACAGATGAGTCTAAATCCACTAGGCGTCAATCAAAATTGCTGCCGCTCTTGACGGAAATACACATAATCTACATTTGTTGTTAATTGCGATTCATTTAAAATACAAAAACAAGGCTGAATCAGAGAACTCGGCTTACGGTATCACGCTACTCGGGGATTAATTACGAATCAAATTGACGAATTTTTAGTTGAAAAATAGTCATAAGTTTGCTTTGTTCAAATTTACACCAACCATGACCAGCCTCATTAGATTGCAACTGATCCGGTCGAACCGATTAATGTGGTGGCGTTCGTTCGGCCATTCGACTCAATTCACCCACTATGTCTTGAAGGGTGACAAACACATCTGTTGTGCACTACAGATCACTAGGTCGGATATGTTAAAAACAAAAGACTCCAAAATCGATCATCAACTAGGGTTTTGAAATTTTCCCCCATAAATAAACTTCCTACATGTCCATTGGATTCAGTTAACTACAGTGCACATTGTCACAAATGCGAAGAGTCAACGCAGAGTGAAAACTTTCCATAATGTTAAACAAACTGCTCGGAGTCAAGAAAACAGTCAAAATTGTTTACGCCTTCCTCAGACTGACTATTTCTTCATTCACACTGCCCACTCTGTTAGACACTGTACACTAAAGTCACTTGGTAATCAACACTGAAATCCTCTTTAAGCACGGTTATAGACGTGATAGTTCGGAACTGCCAGCTACTCATCCACCTCTCAGCCACTTCAAATTAGTCTCATCAAACCAACTATTTGTTACTAGCGCTTCCCATACAACTAGGGTCCGCTGTATGGTAGGTATTTGTTAAACGTTTCATTGACGTTATAAAGTCTAGAATATCCATGTCAGAACCTTCTCTTTCTTCCTTGCTTTTGTCATTTACTTTCCGCGCCCTAAAGCTGATCGATTTGATAATTTCCTCACGAAGACGGACTTTGATGAGTCACTCATCAAAATGTTTCCCAATTGAATTCAGGTCGAATTGCAAACTTCGTCCTAACTTTTTTCTAACCTCATTCTGATCAGCTCCTTCAAATCCGTCACAGCATCCTGTATTCCCAAACACTCTCAATAGGGAAGCTTAGGAGCAAACGTTGTACGTGTGGAGGTCATTTGTGGAGTGATTACATAAAAATTATGTCACAGGTTGGCGCTTCTGCCGACGTTGGGTGAATAACTTACCAAACGATTCAATGTAGACAGTTTGTTCCAGACAATTGACAAATATGCTAATCGGTGAATATGACCAATCCTGTTCTACTGACTACTGTGCGTCAGGCAGGGATTTAAACGAAAGATGCTGAATACAAATCACGACTGACAACAGGCTTTATACTCCTGCTGGCTCTTTAATAACAGATACGATCAATATAACATCCGTCTATATTGCCGCCAGATTGGTAGGATATCCTATCGGAATATCAATAATGTGACCATATGTGGATGGTGTTTACTTCATTTTATGAAGGCCTCGACCTTTTATCGGTGAATAAATCAGAATCATGTTGAAAGTTCGACTAGACTGAAAAGTTCCATTCCCAGTGTCGTAATACAAAGTCATCAGGGCGCATATTGTATCATATCCGGAATGAGAATGTTTACTACACACAATTTTGGCAAAAACCCCAAGTGTAAATTATCTTGTTTTCTACAGGAGCACAATTTCTGCTAATTTCTGACGATGAAAATCTTTTTGAACAGAAATTACAGGCAAAATGAGCGGAGCAGGAATTAGTCCACCTAAAGTCTGACAAATTACCCGGAATTCGAGCAGGTTCGGTAACACCGGTTTTTTTTTGAAGGAAATTTTTTTCATTTCTCTCAATTCCTGAGCTGTTCAATGCCTCGCTCATTTATTTTCAATCGTGTGTGCCTGCTTTTTTTGCCCCAACAATTCTTAATGCTTCCAAATCATAAAGGACTGTTTTCGTGAATTTCACCACCTATCCAACGGACAAACTGCACATCGTGCGGAGAAAATTAATGCGACCAATTGTTAGTTAATTAGTGAAAATCAGATTGCAGCAAACAAACGGAAGGAACCCGATTTCGATCAATCTCAGCTTTGGCCAGCTGCTCCTTAACTACAACAACAGGATCCTCTTACGCCGTAGTGGACTGGATGGTTTCGATTTCATTGGTCACTCGATCATTTCTAAGGCAGTAGAATCGGTATACATGTAAGGTTTCGTGTTGTCGGTTTAGTTCTATGACTCAGATAATGAGGCGTTTGTTACTTTTCAAGATGCTTTTGTGATTCTGGTTTGAGTTTAACCTAAACCAAGTTTGTATATATGATTGCCTTTTGCGTGCTAACAAATCTGTAACAGTAATTATAGGTGACATTGGAAAATTCAACAGAACTATCATAAAAGCACGAAGTATCCAGTTTTGTACGAAATGGTTTCAAGTTATGGCACTTGTAATGCAAATATAAAACCGCAAATGAATTTCATCAAATTATTGATAGCAGTTAGTCTCCACAGTCTTAGATTTTACATTCAGTGACAGAGCTGCAGCTTTCAGGAGATTTGAATAAAATATCTTAGTTCCGACTGGAAATAAACCAGCGCCAGAAGCAGCGTAGTCAAACACGGCAAGCGTCAGATGCTTGAGAATTTTCACTCTAGATCATGTTCGCACCCAAAAAAGAACATTTCTAAATAACTGGTATGCCTCCGTAAGTTAGCTAGCAGACTGCTTGCCAAATGATGGTATGTTGCTACTTTCGCTGGTTTATACCCTGCAAATGCACAAATTTTTCACAGTAAGATCTCCTATAATACAACAAATCGTCTGAATCACTTATTCGTAATTGTCTAGTATGCTGGAGATAAACTTTAACCACATTAATTACTAACGCAACCATCAAAAACCGGTTGATGAGAACCACCGAAATGATACAAAGGAACTGCATGCAAACCCCAACAAAACCGTGAAACAAACTGGAGTTTGGCAGAAAACTTTAATATGATGAGTAACAACATGCTCATTTTTCCAATCAACCGGGTGTTCTAAATGCGGGTTACGAGAGGAGAAAAGTTACTTGGCACCTATACATTTTTGATTAGTCCCTAAAAATTGTACCAGAAAACGGTCACGTCATACTGAGGTTCTTCAGCGAAGACAGGCTAGACATACTTGTGTCATTCTACTTGCAAATCTCAGCTAATCAACCCGACATTTTTTCACAAGTAACTCATTAAGGACTGGACTCCGGTAGTCCTAGTGTAGCCACAAGATATTACCTACTTACTGTTCTATGTTTTTTCACGTTTGTCCGACGACTGTGCTCCAACAATTTTGGTGACAGTATATATCGTCACTATTGCCTAATGGGCCTAATTTACGTGTTTAACAGAGAGGCACAGATAGTTGAAAAACTTTCAGTTAAATACATTCTTTGCAAAGACTTCTTGGTGACATCTTGGAAGTAAACGTTAACAGAAAACACATCAGCATCATTTTGAGGGCACTGAACGTCTTTTTTCTGTCTTGTTGTTCACAGTTGAAAATGGAAGGCTTAACAGACGGTTACCTGTACATCTCGACCTTGACGATGGGCTGACCATCCTCCGTATGATCAAGTGCATTTCGAAGCTGATTAGATTCTTTACATGCTGTGCTTTCTAGCATAGATAGGTCACCAGATACTCGCTTCTGCTGGACTCGGAAGTAACCTCAGGTGTGCTTTTGGGCACTTGATACATCTGTGCGACATTCACACTCCACACATGTAGGTACCTAGATTGGTATGAGATGTTTTGACAGAACGGTCCACCCAAAATGTATTTGTTTCATGGACTCTCTGCATAACTGTTCGGTGACTGGAAAGCCATTCAACTCTAGTTAGTGTCCTAATTTTTTCAGCGTTATAATACGATATTTGTTCACTAACTCGTTAGTAAAATAAACATCAGGAGCACACATAAATAACCCCAATTCTTTGCAAACAAGTAGTTGAATTCTCCGCAATGGACACTGCCAAACTTGTGTGCAGTTTTTGAATAGTCGTACGGGTTTGTCACTACTAAACAACATTTAGTTTTTTACTCGGTAAAATATGGTTGGATTTCCCATAAAATATGATGAGCTATATTTAGATGAGTTTGAACTATCGTCACCTGTCAGAAATTCGTGATTTAGCTTTTGTAGCAAACGAGGTGAAATCAATTTAAGCGACAATGTTGCTAACAAATATCCTGGAGACTCAAGGAAGTACTTTTACAAGCAGCCACCCTAGTAAAATACGCGAGACAGCACTGTTAATAGTGAGAAAACTTATCAAGAATAGGAAACCCCATTTTCGTTCTGTCCACTGTCTTAATTTTCGGCAAATGATTTAACACATTTGAGCTCATGCGTATGCATCACAGTTGCTTCAATAATCACTATTTTGAAAAGTGAAATTCTGGGAGTTCAATATCAATAGTGCTATTGCGGCGTTCTCTTTTGTTTCGACAGTCCGACATCACCACCATTTAGTAATCCACTCTGCTTGTCCACTGCATCTAAGTTGCTTTCTGGAAAATACTTCACCCATCTGATATCCATCTATCAAAATCGATGACCGTAACTTCAGTCTTCTCCTGTTTTGAAACAACCGTCCAAATAAATAGCTCGATTGAGCAGTCCAGGGTTGGGTTGAGTTCGAGCTGAACGATAGTCCAATCCAGTGCTTATTTTAAAGAGAGGCCTGCTAAGAATTCCTTCCGTATGCGAGGGCTAAACTCAAACACAAGCTATGCTAAACTGATAGGTAAAAAGATTCGTTCAAAAATTGATATTGTTTTTCACTCTCACCGTAGTCGGTTAGAAAGTTTTATTCCACGAAGTCTAGTTGCTAGCTTGTATAAGCCTTCATAATAAGGCTGTGACGACTCAGCAACACGGTTCTCATTCACTTCACTGTAGTGGTTCTTGTGTACCACATCAGAACTAAACCTTACGGACAAAAGAAAAGGAAACGGTCCACATCAGATTTTGAAACACTTAAATTTAAGTCGTTGTTTTGATTAAGTCAACCATGTGGAAAAGCAGGCTGCAACACTGTCGACTTTCTAGCTCGCAACACTAAACCACAAACACAGCAAGCATTCAGAACATGAAAGGCAGAGTGTTGTCCCCAAAAACGTTATGTTACTTTCGAGAATCATTGTACGTTCTATTATCTATGGCTGATGTACATGAAACTCTGCACATTTCTACATCAGTTGTTCATGTAACCTAGCAATCTGAGGTGGGCCAACTGAACCGGACGAACTAGGGTTTACTCACTTTTCTTCCAGGACTGTTTGCCAAATATTCGTACAGCTCAATCATCAGCGAAGCACTATCATGAAATTGCACGCGCCACTGTTCAAGTGTTAGATGTATGCATTTAATATTTTCCTAGTTTCGGACGAGACCAAATTCAAGACAAATAACCGTTTCGTTTATTGTTAAAATGACCAACGTGGCTACACAATACAGTACATGTATACTAATTATAAACGTAAACAAAAATTAGAACCTGACTGACCACTGGCTGGGTTATTATGATAAATTTGCCGTCTCTTTTCCATCAGACAGAAACAGAAACTGATTCGTTACCTGGCAAAAAGATCGACCGAAATTAGCTTCACTTGACCCTTGCTATATAACTGAAATATCGTTTACCTTACACGTGCAACAGACGGATGTCCAGCCTATTCAATAATGTTGTCCATTGAGATTATTCGTATGACCCACCAACGCATTCCCACCACCAGAAAGAAACTAACGTTTTTGTATATTCCATTCCTAGGCGGCTTAGGAACCAACTCAGTCGACTGTCCTTTTTGATATTTTATCGGACAACACCTTCAAAAAGTCGCCGCATGAAAGTTTCTCACTATTATAACAATATTGGACCTGGATTCTAAACTTGATATGCCAGTTTGCTTCCAAAGTTTGCGTGTGTATTTGTTTTCTTGCTGCTCTTCAGCGAAAACCAAGTGCCACAACGAAATCAGGAACGATATCTAACTTCGTTTAACAGCTGAGTTAACAAAACAATTATCATCAATGACTCCAGCTAACAACTCGATATTGATAATGGATTTCAAATTAATTTTCCATATCGCATCATTTCATCAACGATCAGTTCGACAGTGCCTGTTGTCCAAGGAAGAATCGACTACCATTCAGTTAGACAGTTCAACTGTTGTTGTTGAAGCTGGGTTTCATACCACCTGGGACTTTGTTGATGACAATAGGGACCATCATCGGCACGTTCACTTTTATGTCACCGGTTCAAATCTAGTGTCCTAGGTGTGTGACACTCATACCATTCTGATGTGAAGCAACTGTGAGTTGACAGACGTTTCCATATCAAAATCTGTAGCTACCTGGCCGCCTACTTCACCTAACCGTCCCATATAAATACACATTTGATGATCATTGTAAATGTATCGACCTGATGGAGATGCATGGGAGTATTTGGAAACGTTTTTTTCAAATCGGAGGCAAATTAATACAGTTGCACAGTAACAGGTTTCAGCTAATGAATACTTCAATAAAACTTACTCCACATAAACTAGAGCTGGACTAGAAAAAGACCATATAAGGTTAGGATCTCTTCTACCTATATACTAATCGGTATGCGATGAAGATCCGGCAGAAAGTACTACGGTCTGATTGGAGCAGACGGTTACCTCATGAATGTCGAATGCTTAAAGTTCACAGGTGCGTAACAGGGGTTAAGACTGACCGAATGGAAATCCCATTGTGGGGTATCAGACATATTACAAAAAGCATTAGTGTACTATAAAATGGTCCTCATAAGAAAACGTGAGTCGTTTAAGGACGGATGCGGTTTGTGGTTGGCGTTGCTCATCAATGACCCTGACACAACAGGTTCTGGTAAGAGTTTAAACTTACACATGGTCTGACCGCTAGTGAGTACTGGTGAACAAATAAACCGTTTGTCTGTTTTCGCAGCGTCAGCCAACTACCCCTCAGCTGACAAGTAAGGCCACCAAAATTTCACTTTGTGATGTAATCCAAACTGATTCGATTCTATTTGACGTCGCGTGATTCGAAGTGGTCATGAAATATTTGTTGATTGAGTACTTTACCGTGACGCCTTTATAGTGATATGCTCCCTAACCTGCTGTTCATGACTTCTTTGAGGAAGCGAAACATTTTTCCCGTAATGGCAAGTTCAACCGTTAAGCTTGTTGTGTTTGTCTTCTTTGAACCTCGAAACAGCACACCGTGATGCAACCTGAGCAAATTATAATTATCGATTCAGTTGACTTCACAAGACAGTTGGCTGCTCTGCTTATGTAGTCAGTAGCGTGTCCCTATACAATTCGACCTGTTCAAGTCAATAAAATGGTACAGGGCACACTGCTGAACTCACGTGTGGGTTAAGATATTAAGGTGACTGATCACAGTATTCAACCAATGGGTTGTTAAATCTGAGTAATTAGGAGGAAAATTGGGTTTCAACTAGTAAAACTCGCAAGCGAGACAGCCGGTATGCTATCAACTTCACGCGTACGTTAAGTGTTGCCGAGTGTAGAAACTTCACTTAGCGTGGTTTTATTTCTCTTATTCATATCACAGGTTTCCACCTGTCTACAGCTTTAAATTAACTATTCTGGTGGTCAATAATCAAGAGAATCTGTACGTGTGGTGGCTCAGAGTAGGACAGACAACACTTTCAAGTCTATTGCCAAAACACCCCAACCTCAATTCACAAGCTATGCACCAAACATGACTAACAAGCATTGAAATTACCGTCGACTTTTGGTCATACTACCAACGTCAGCCCGTCATGCACCTATAACTTAATCACCCTAACCTCTGCTTCTCTTTGGTCGACGTTCAAGGTCGCAAAACTTTCACGTGGGCTTGCAAATTTTTAATCGGTGGTGATTCACAAATAAACCGAAAAGCGTATGAGGCGGAGCCGAAATTGGACAAACAGTTATCGATTGATGACGGAAAAAGTATACAGGCGTGAATATCACAATTAGGGCTGGCTGGCCCTTCAAAGTGATACGCCTCAACTAACCATTATTGTAGAAGACGGTTGCCTACTGAAGACCATAAACTGAGTCTGTTCTCTTCTGGTCACACTAGCAATCACTTCTGGGCATCCGTACGCTATTACGGATGGCGCACAAACAAAGTTAGGATTCCATCCAGTCGTCTCACTGTTGCATACTTCCTGAAGAGGAGGTGCATGAATGTAATAACTGGTTAAGTGATGGGATACTGAGGGCGGATCGATGAATAAGAGAATCAAATTTCCGGAATATGCAGGCCAAAGCTTGTAATCATAACGAAGGCGTGTATGTTGAAAACAATCTGTCAGGTACTTCCGACGCAGTCGTCACAAAGCGCAATCATTGTCAGCTTGTCCGGTCTTGTATGAAATGCCCTACTTCATACGCACACGGTGGCCTCACCTTATCAGCTTTATTGAACAACAGGGTTTATACCGGCTGTAAGCGTTTCGCTCTAAACGTTCAGCTCTAAGCGTTGATCCAAGAACTCTGTTTTGTGCCCGCTGGTCCAACTTTACAGATATGTCAACTTCCGAATTTGCAACACAATATTCTACGGCCGATAGGTGACCACATATCGATGTCTTTTTTGTTGAGTAGTCATCTTCCAGTATTACGGACGGGTACGACACGATCTACTCAATCAAGTTTCCATCCGTTAAGAAACACAGCACGAATCACATGATGGCGAGGTGTGAGCATCATTATTCTCATCACACAATTATCGATCAATCAAGCTGAGGCATATAACACAAGAGTAATGACGGTAATTGCGTCATGAAAACCCCGATGCCAGGATATTGCCAATCTAATGGTAGATGTGTGAAAGGGAGATCTGAACAGATAAATTGTAATATCGTTAATTAACAAACTATTAAGTTATTCACACAGTATTTTATTGGGTGTTCATCTTTAAGTGAATTGGTCAGCGGAAAAAGACCTAACTCATCTCTGACCACCTTACTTGTAAGAATTACCCACAATCGTTTCGTGGTTAGTCATCATCCTTGCTCAGTGGCTTGCTGTCTCGAAGATTCCGTAGTTTCCTTCAGTAGATTAGTACCTACTAAAAACCGCTTTCATTTAAGACCAAACAAACCCCCCTTATTTTCTGTTATAGTGCAACACTTTAAAAAGAACTAAAACTGACGCCGATATTACTCCGCTGTAACCGTGGGATCATATGATTTCTGAAGCATCAGTCGACTCCATTTTGGTCCACTTTAAGCTGGCATGAAACCTTGTCCGGTTTCAGACTACGTTATAGGTGAAAATACTTCAAATAGCTGGAACGTAATAGATATCCCATCTCACGACACTGTTACCAACGTTTCATAGGTAACCCAACAAATTGCAATTAGTTAACCGTCTCATAAGCATCCGGTTGTGTAACCGAAACATTATTGATCCCTTCTGAATCGGAGTGAATGAAGTATGCGACATCTATTTGACTAGGGAGTTCTGTTCACGGAGCCATCAAGTGATGTTCACTAGACAGTTGTGTATTCATTTTAAACAATAGAAAATTTGATCAGTAATCTGAAGCGAATGTGATTTAATTTGCGTACACTTCCCAACAGAACGCTCTCTTAAAACCGCTGGGCGTGCGTGATTGATTATTGGAAGTTTTCCTTCCAGGCAGTCAGTCCCCGTTATCTGAATTCATCCGATGAAGGGAAGGTGTGGAGTGTCAAGTTTGATTGTATATCCTTCAAATTTCTGCTCTCATCACAGACGAGCTTCGCATGTTCAGATTATGTTTGCTCTGCCTCAACCTTATCGATGGATCGTGTTGATTTAAGTGGGAGTGGGGTGATTAGTGACCGGCTTCACTGCTTTCAGTTCCACGGTCAGTGAGTTAATCACTGATGTGGAATCATAGGGCTGCATTTCCCTATGTTTGATGACCAGTCCACTGAGTTAAAAATTTACAGAAATCGAAAACTGTACCTAAAAAACCGGTATACCTTGATATAATCGAGCAAGTTTTAGAAAAACCTGACGTGAAATCTGTCATCGAGTGCAGTTGAACCAACGAGAATCAGCCTACCAACAAGTGGCATGCAACCTACCAGTTAAACTGTGAAGTAATCCCGGGATCTCAAAAATTGTACGTGCTCTCAGTCATCCACCGAGCCCAAATTGTCATATGGATCCTGTCAAACGTCCCAAACATAATTTATCAGATGGTTCATGTTACATTCCATCAGATCCACTGTTGAAGATCGGAAATACGTTACACTGGAGGTATGGAACACTGAATAAATAAACCCTGGATGACAGCAGACAGAAACGACAGCTGACTACAGCAATGTCCCATCTAGCTTGTCCTGTGACCTAGAACACAGGTAGTGGATGAATACCACTGGAACAATCCAAGTTATATCGCTCAGGAATGTCTAGTGAGAACCGAGATTCTGATTTAGTTAGTTAGTTAGTTCTGGCTTGGTAAACAACAATTGCCAGTAAGATGTTTTGTTTGCCAACATCACATGTGCTAGTTCTGTACAGTGAATAAGGCGCGTTTACCGTTTATTTTGGTTTTTTTTTTCAATAAAGGATCATAAGTACAGTGTCCTGTTTACGATCTGTTTGTTTTGTTTAAGTCGCATAGAATGTATAGCTGGTTAGTTTGTCTATTTACTCCGAAAATTTATTCGCATAGTTAACGTCCGCCATCCCCTGACGGTGCCATCAAAACAATAAACTACGACATATTTTTCACAATAACATTTTGCTGAACAAAGATGAGTTTGTCTGAACAGTAGACTTGTATATGATGTTAAGCAAAAAGGACATCTGTGAACGAGTTTTGTTTGCTTCAATTAAGTTTTCGTTCCTCACATGATGATCTCGTCTTCAAAATGCTTTTCAAACCTTTCTAAAAGATTTATTTCAAGTTTAAGGCAAAATCAGTGTTTATTATGGCAAATTTTGAGTGTGGAGACGGTTAGTACCATGAAAAACAACTCGACTGACTACAGTAGTATTTAAAACACTACATAACACTAGAGGGCCTTATGCTGGAGATGCCGCCGAAAATTTGGCTTCTTAGGGCACACGTGTTCAATCCGTCGTTATTAGTTTTTTCTGAAAACCGTTGTGTAAACTGGAAGGGCTTGATTATCTTCAATTTCGAAGTGCCTTGTACTGGTTGTTATGGTAACCTGAAGTTATCCTCAAATAATATACTAAGTCAAAAATCTTTCAAGCATTATATCCGTCAAGTAAATTTCACTGCTTCTTATAACGCTGGTGTGCTAGTCTATGGGTTTTTATACAACAGCGTCCAGTAGGCGTCTGGGGACAAAACGGCCAAGTTCAACAACCACACACACGTGCCAATGCATATCAAGATAATCTTGTGCTGGTGAGGCAGTCTTTTTATTCAGACAGACTAGGTTTCCAACTAAAAATTGCTATTGTCTTCGCGTAACCTGAAAACTTTCAGTGTTTTTATTAATGAAATGTGCAACAGGTTTATTCGGGGTGAATCCAGGTGAGTAAGTTAAGAATTGTTAATCGTTCCTATTGACTGAACGTGAAGTTTCGAGCGTGTTACCACTTCCCCACCATCAGCAATTTTCTAACTGAGAATTTTTCCTATTTCAACTCACAATGCTTATTATGACGGTCATGTGTACTTGACAAACTGCAGTAAAATATGCTCAGATGGTCCATTACGGCAAAAAACACTGATATATTTTGTTCAAAGTTTTAATAGGTAATTGCTTGATTTTGTTAGGAAAAATTTATGAGAGTTGATCACGAGTTAGTATATTTGAAATACCAGGATATGAAAAGCAAACTAGTCCAACTGTTCAACTTTCAAAGATGTACAACCTTAAACTGTTGACCCAATATTAGAGGTGCCAATTAGTTGTTTGTCACGTTCAACAGTTTTTAGAGGGTGAACCGCTGAGTGAATTAAACTTAGATATGAATCAGTTTTGGTTCATCACAAGGGAATAAAGAACAACACCAACGGGCTGACCAGTGAACATCTCGGTCTACTTTCAAAATGGTGGCTTTATGACTAAGGTAACCCCTGACCGGAACACTAAAGGCCACATCAGTTAATCGGATTCAGTAAGGTGCTAATTGTACGTATAGTTCGACTCACTGGTGAGGTAAGATGAATTACTAGAGTCGAGCATTGAAAACTGTAAAAAGGCTGATTCCCAGGCATTACCTTCCATCCGCTGCAATTGGGTCTTTTTGCAAGCTACAACCAATTCAATGTCTACCTGCTGTAACGACACAATGGGCTCTTTTGAATCCATTCTGGCCTTCGTTTGTTTCATGTCTGAAAAGTAGCCAGTTCTTATGGCTGCGTGACAACGAGACACCACTGTCAGATTAGCCGGACGACATTTGAGCATATTATTGAAAACCCAAACCAGGAAAGCCTGTTCTTCAGGTTAAAAGTACTTTGGAAATCAGGAAGTTATACATCACTCTTTCAATAGGGATTGGTAAAATATCAGGTCCAACTGGAAATTACTTATTCTATTCACGTTTTCAAATTTTATGAATGTCTATTACATTTTGTTGCACAAGGTTACATTTGTTCCAGCCCATACAGCAGCATTACTCACATTTGATTAAAGTCCTTATTTTCAAATTTGATTTTACGTCGTATTATTTCAAACAGAATCACAAGACGGAAAACTTACAATATTGGTTAGGTTCTGTTCTTCAGTTCGAGCATAGAATGACATTCGGTCCAGATTAATAGGCGTGCCAGATCTATTTTCAGCATTTACTCTTGAGTAATAGTCAGGTTGTCATACGGAGATACAACAAACCTTCTGCCTGTCACAGTCCATAGACCTGTTGTGTAAACTTCTTATGCGATCTGTTAAATATAACTGTCCTTTTTACTTAACACCGGCTATGCTTTTTATTCGAAACACTTTTCAACTTGTTTCGCCATTTATGAACAATATTGCTTTAGTTTCCTCGTTTATGTACAGGTTAGACGTTAACTTGCTAGGAGCTGTCAACAGTTTATCTAGTCACTAAGATCGTCAGTTTGCCGGCGCTTATTACAAAGTAATCATATCTCATTTTGGTAATACCTGTTATGCCCAAAACTGTCCATATCTTGATGTTAAACACGCAGGGGTTCATTTTGCATTAGCAGCTAACAGCTTAAGTCTGGCTGAAGTGAGCAGCGCGTTTCAAACTTCGATCGATTTACACCTCTGAAATACTAATTCTTTCACACCCTCTACGGCGGTGTGATACACCTGACCACAAATGGAGAGGCTACGGCCACCAGTTCATTCAAGGTCTATTAAATAAAGAAATCCATCCTACAAACCATTTAAAAACAACGCAAACACAGTGTAATGTGCAGAAAATCAGGGTTCACGCCAATGTGTTTGGTTTGCATTTACATCTCGATTCTGAAGTTGATCTAAACCTGATCTGAATAACTGAACTACATTCCTAATATCAAGGGGTTTAGCAACCGGACCACCGTTTGCTTGAACGCTAATTAAAAATAGGCAATCAATGTGCCTTATCAGCAGATTGATTTAATCTCTAGCGCAATTTGATTAAAAAATAGGTCAAATCAATTTTACCCTCTACAGTTGAGAAACATCATTGTTTGATAAGAACCGGAAGCAGATCGAGTGAAAGCTAGTATCTGTATGGATATAATTATGCAGTATTGTCAGCCAAGTGTTGTAGTTTAGTGTTCGCATGATTGGCTCGAACACACCCGAACATCCACTGAAACGCAATCATTTGGTCTTCTAGCTTGTTGCCTTTCATTGTTCAACTGTCAGCCGCGAGATGATTTGATTTTTTCTCAGCTCTTCTGCTAGCGACTGTAGTGTGACACATTCTACGTAATTCTTTAATCCATTTATCAGAAATGGACAAATTCTTACTACAGTGGCTGAGACAATGGCTTCCTTTGTACGCACCTGGATTAGCCTTGTTCCAAATCGAAAGCTACTTTCCGATTGAACCTATGACAACTAAATAATGAACGAACTCTATTCGATAGTTTTGTAAAAATACGTTGAGCGAAAAAAAATTGTTAAGTTTTTTTGACTTTTTACCTGCCGATATATAAAATGCTTAATTCAATCTGCTAACCAGTGTTGCCTGGAATGTGTAATGGGTTACTAACATATTTTATGAGTTCGGAAGCCGGAAAACCCATCAGCTCACGCAAGTGGCTGCCAATCTAAGTGATCAGTCTAATGCCAGACATTTGCGAACATCATTCATTCGCGTCAGTTTAGATTTTTGTTTTCGGTATAAGATGCTGACACTGTCAGGTTGTAGATGAGACCCAATTGTGAAAAGTCATGGCTTCGGCTGGATTCGAAACAGCGACAGACA
>QNGE01005583.1:0-41510 GCA_008508345.1 Paragonimus westermani
GGATGCACTAAAAAAGGACTGGTTTGGCATACATTTGTGTTGCTGACATAATAAGGCGATGACGTGCTTGCTGGGGTATACATATTGGGAACTCCTTTCACAGTAGCACTCATATTTTGGGTAGGAGGATGAGTTACTACGGAGCTATCGGATAGTGGATGGTAACCGTGATCCCTGGTATAGTAATAGGTTGATCTGGAAGCAGTAGGAGACGAATTGTGCGGTTTTACACGCGAAGCGTTGTTTCTTAGAATGTGACTTTTAAAACCAGATTCATGACGCTTGTGAAGTTCTTTTGGTTTACTCTTATATTGCAAATCCGAAACACTGTGCTCTGGTAAATACCTTACAGGTCTTACTGTCGACTTAGAACATTGGTCAGGTGTTTTGGACCCGCCGTTAGTATTTTCGACTACTCCATATAACGGAGAGAATTTCCCCTGATAAGTAGTGGATGGCCGTGCTCGCGCAGCCGCGTCGTTTTCAGGGGCATTTAAGCTGCTTCTTCCTGTGTTCTGTGTAACTATGGGTGCCTTAAGTATAGGACTTTTTCTAGTCAAGGCTGCGGTTGACAGAGGGAGACGCTGTGTACTAGGGGATGTGTTTTTAACAATAGCCGTGAGTTTCGTTGCGGAAACTTGAACGCGCCCGGCGTTATCACAGCTAGACGTTGTTTCTTCTCCGGTGTTCGCCTGGACCGGCGACGTAACGGCGTTTTCAGCTGTAACTTGCGGGTTCAGAGATCTCGTGGAGCAGTCGAGATCCATGGTCATATAAATGAGATTGTTGACTGTGTTCTTTTCTGGGGAAAAATTGGCTCGCAGCACTTTCCCATGGAGTAGCGTCTTGTCACCGAACACTTTTATGGACTTAAAATCTGTGTCACGCCGAATTTCTTCTTGTCTTCCGACAAATTCGTTCGCTACAAGTTCACTTGTGAACTGTAGCAACAATGGACAGTGCTTCTGCTGTACTTTCTTGCGGAGTCTTAAACAGTAGCACTCGTGTTGTTCCATATTACATGCTTTGAGTAGGATCATTTTCACGGACAATAGAGGAATTCTGTCGGGTGCGTTAAACACCACCACTTTGCTTGCACTGTGTAACCACTTGTGCAGTTTCGTAGCTAAACTATCAATAAGTGTTCCGGCGGCTACGGGGTCTTTTTGACTAGGGGTGGTCTAATGGCGGATGTTACTTGAGGCATTTATAACGTACAATAGCGGATCTAAGTTGCGCAAAATTTCGACGAGCTCCTCGTGTCTACTGTGTAGTTTCGCAATTCCAGCCTCTTTTTCCCTTATTTTGTTGGCCTGATCAACGAATACATTGGTAATGGAAACTGAACTCGGTTTAGTGTTGTTTCTTACGTGAGATGTGCTACGATTTGCTGTTGAGACTGCAGTTTTAGCAGCGGCCTCGATCTTCTCTGCGATAGCAGGGTTGGGGCAGGTATTGACTGAACAATCTAACGATTTTACACCTTTCTTTACTGTCAACGATATTTTTTGCGCAGGAATGATCGCTCGACGACTGGCAATTTCTAGAAATTGGCTGACTCAGCGGGCATTCCCATATGATGTTTAACTTTCATCAATGCGTTACGTTCAAAAAGTCTCGAAGCAAGTAAATATAACAAAATACAACAAACAGCACGTGATTTTCAGTGATCAAACGGTAAAAACGGGATATGCACTGACATGCACTGATAACTGGCCTTTTTCGAACCACGCGCCCAAATTGAGAGATGAAGAAGCTAGCTGCTTGTGTCGGTGTTCGTTGAGGCCAGTGCACTTGAAGTGTTACTATTGAATCGTTCGCTAACGATTCAAGTTAACACCGAGTTACGCGTAATCTGATGATCTGGTAAATGCCTCTCAATATTCAACGACATAGATAGTCTATTGTCGAAACGGTAAACCGGAAGGCACTCGTACTAACTGGATTTAATACGGTACTAATTGAATCAATGTACAGGAAAATTGGATCCCTCACATCGACTGTGAAAATCCTCAGAAATCAAATAAAGAACGTGCCTGAACAACAAGTCGACAACCAGGCACCGATCAACAATGGTGGACGATCAAACGTGTTGAGCCCACTCAAACAAATGATCATTGGTTGGTTCAGAGCAAAACGACTGTTTACGCATCGAGAAAAGGTGGGAATTGTAAGTTACTCAAGAAAGAATACCGAGGAAACTCGCCTAATTCCAGCACTTAGAAGTTTACGGGGCTCAGGCTAGATAAGGGTAAGGGAAACGGTCAAATTAGATGGTGTAAGAAAGAGGATGAGTAATGTATTTTATTTGGGGAAGAGAGCAGAGCATAGGGCCACCTTCCTATGTCGAACAAAGCCCAACAATCTCAAAATAACGTAAAAAGCCTTGACACTGGTGATGGTGTATGCCCTTTCTTACGAACATTTCACACCCATATGGACCGCAGACGCTTGATGCCGCAGACAGTGTCTGATGTGTCCCAGCAATGCCAGATCTAGCACGTGTCACTGTCAACAGGAATGATAATATGAATGTAGCACGGTCAGTTTTCAGTGATTCGGAAGAAACGAAACAGACACGACGAAACGGAAAAAATCGGGTACTATGTAGCACAAATAATTTATTCCGTAACGAATTTTTATGTTATTCAATAAAGAATAACAGTAGTCTTATGCAATTTTCGGTGCACAGGAAACCAATAGGACGGAAATATAAATAGACGGTAACAGCGAGAAAATTTAAACCAAGTTTCGAGTTACCCGTGCCGAGTTCTTATGTTGCATGCATACTGTATGTATGCATAAAAGCACACATGTTTGTAATACGCACATACGTGTACATTACACATTTTTGTATTATCGTTTGTGCTAATGGTTGTGTACGTATGTATATACCTATTTAAATTAATCGAAAAAGAGGGTAGACACTGAGTCGTGAACAATTTATTGTGACGTTTCAAATCCACACGTAAATCTCCGGATAAGAATATCATGTGTAGCGACATGCGTATAAGTTTGTGAATATATCCATGTAGGTACGTGCACACACGTCGATAGATCCATGAGTATCTGTTTAGTCAAGTATATCTGTATATATATATGTGTGTAGACAGAAGGTGAGATACACGTGGACATCCACAAGGATATAGCCACATGTATACATGTGTACATGCCAATATATGTAGCTATAACCGCCTGGTCGCTCAGAAACCCATGAGACGGGCACTAAAATAAGACTCAGCGGGCCTCATTGTCCGTCCTCAGTGATCATTCGTGAACACGTTAGCACTAAGTGGGCAGGAACTATGTTGGAAATAAAGTTGTAAAGGGCCCTGAAAAGGGCCTCAGGATAATTTTTGTTTGCCCTGTAGGAGATGGTAGGGTTGTTTGCTCGTTCCGGAACAACGTGCGCCTGCAAGTTTCACTTGGGTTGCTCAGTCGTCTGACCGTCAAAGCAGGCGAGATTTACGTCTGATTGCCTGTAGCTGGCACACGAACAACTGTACCGACCCGGAAACTGACGGCACCAAACCCAGTTCAAGTTTTCCTCGTCCAGGCACACAGGAACCCATTTGTGGCATCTAATCTGACAAACCTCGCTGTTTACAGGTTTCGAGGCCATTCTTCTTACAATGTGTTTCCTCGCATTCGTTTCAGATGGTCTTTAACCATCGTGATTAAACCTCTTGATGCGTTCAGGTTTCAAAGAATCTTCCATAAACTCAACGTGTGGCAACCTGTCATCTATCACCGACGTCCAAGTGTGGAGTTTCCACGCCTCGTGGGGACAAGTGAGACACGTTTGTTGAGCGGCAGGGTTGTAATCCAGATCGCCCGACTCGTACACTATCCTGCTAGATGATGAGACCTTGAGTTTCAAACAATTTTGAACGGTAGGGAAGAATGTGCTATAGGAATAAATATTTGGGTTAGCGATCGAGCGTTTTTGACCTCTTTTTCTCATGATACTTCCGGTGGAACAGAATGGCGGTCGTACCAATTCTTGGCCGGTCACGCTTCTTTCTCCGACCACGGGCTATCTTACGATCTCCTTTTTGCATAGTATCTCACCCAGGGAGAGAGCAGTGTGGTGTGAGATCAAGATGCTTCGATTTCAACGCATAAGGGTCAAGACAAACTGTTTGCCGTCTTTTTACTAGCTGGTCAGAATACCCAGAAATTCAGAACAAACAAATGGGTAGACGGTCAACGTTCAGACGGAAAATCTCGGTTTTTTCACAACAAACATCGCTAAGTCTGGATCTAACCTAACTCATATTAGCAGATAGACAAACGCAATGGGCACGAATGTTCGGACATGTCATACAGAAAAATGTCATTTCCAAAGATAAGAAATGTTAGCATATCTAGAAAGGCATGCAGGTTTGCGAAGCTCCCCGTCAAGTCGATTACACCTCGAGGTGGATGGAACAAGTGTTAGGGTTGCGGGGGCATCACAAACCGGAAAAGGTCATTGGGATGGAAGAAATTTGTTGTCACCGGGGGTTTCAGGAGAGGAGCACCAGTTGTTGACGGGGGGTGGCTGACGGCTTCAACCTATTGCTAGAAGCTACCTCGTGTGTGCCGTTCCGGCTACCAGCAAAGCTTTTCGTATTCCCTGTGATGGCGCGATGGGGGCCGGTGTATGGGGGTTGAAGTGGTCGCCTCAAGTCACCCGTGAGTACAAAGGCATGGGTACAAGTGGAAATTTTAAGGTGCACACGCATAGCCGATGACTGCTTTCTAGTATGCACCGGACCCGGCTTCCGCATTTAGTGCGCCAAGTGTGCTGTATAGCTGCGTTAGTCACAGAGTGTTGAAGATGCAGATGAGTCAAGTTCTCCTGGTAACCTGGATTTCCAACCAACAACGAGTCAGGTTACAGTGGCGTTTAAGCCCCTTTTATCATGTTTTGCAGTTCCAAATGAACTAACAGGAGAGCCTCTTTTCTCGAAGGATTGGTGTACGCACGAATGGCCGTTTTTAGCTGTCGGTTAGAACGCCCAACCATCCCGTTTACTGGCGGATGGTGGGCCGTGTTGTTAATGTGCTGCCTTTCCAACGCATTTAAGAGGGCCGCAAAATATCTTCCAATGTATGACACACCATCTGTGGTCGCCGTTGGATAGCCGAAATGTGCCACCAAACTTTTCAGGAAGGCGCTGGTTACCGTTTCTTATGAGCAGTTGGGTAGCAGTATGGCTGCAGGCCATCTTGTGAAGCGGCAGCGCATTCCAAAAGACAAATAGAACAATCTTAGGGTAGTGAAGGGCCCACAATATCGAAGTGCACTTGGTGAAAGCGGGCGTCTGGCAGGGGAAAGCTCCAAGGGGGCCATTCGTATGACGGCGGACTTCGGCGTGTTGGCACTGGGGAAAGTACAGCTCTAGTTGCAGACACCATGGTTTATTTCGGGCCATGCGTAACGTTCAGTGACAAGTTTACCCGAAGCGCACAAGCCTTGATCAGAGGGTTTATACGGTGCATTGAGCAACTCATGGCGGAAAGAAGTAGACACCATAGGGCAATTTGTTTTCGGGAAAGTGTCACCTCTGACGATGTCAGAGGTATTGGTTGGGTTGTGAGACAGCCATTTCGACAAACGTCCTCGATCCCACGGTCAGTGGCTTGTGCAGTAGTTGTGGCTGCCAACCCAGTGCCATCGCCAGAAGGTGCGCTGAGGTTATGAACGCGTGAAAGAGTGTCGAAGACAGTGTTTTCGGTACCTGGGACATATCGTATATCAGCCGCAAACTGAGATATAGTCCAGGTGTCTTACTTACCATAGGAAACGCTCATCGGACAAAGCGCTTAAAGGGCAGGTTGGCGGTTTATGAGCGGTATAAACCGTAGACGTCTTACGCTCCACCGAATGGCGGAAGTGGATGACGCCTATATAGATGGTTGATGACTCTCCATCAGACGTGCTTTAACAGGAACCCGCGAGCTGTAAACGATTGGAGAAGAAAGCTAGGGGTTGCCGCTGCTTTCAAACGAACTGCTGTAACACAGCACCAAAAGCTTTGTTGAGAACGTCAATCACGATTGACAGTGGTTTAATCTGAGTGAGGGGTCAAACAGAGTTGAGTGTGCGACCGCATATTTGAGCTCAGAGAACGCAGTGCGTACAGCCCTGAGAGGCGAAATTTGCGTTATTTCCAGGTATTAGATCGGTCACTGACTGCAGTATATTCGCAAGGTGATGAGGAGAAGGTCGGTAGTAGTGTTGTGAACCAAAGAGGCGAACGGGACAAGGGTTAGTTATTCGGGAAACCAATCCGTCAGTTGTGTTTCAACAGGACCACACACAAAAACACTCATCTGCATACTACACTGGTCTCGAAACGTCACGGCTGTCACGGTCCCCAATGCTCAGTTTCCTCGTGTTGCAAGAACAATTTCATGCAATACTGCATTCCAATGTTCCTTCTTGTATACTTCCCGCGCCATTTCGATGCAAAACTCTACGTTCTTGCTCCACTATTCGATAGTAGTAATAGTGTGAGTAGTTCAGTGCACTCGCTCATTTGCTTAAAAATATTTGCACAGTGTACTCACGGATGGCTCCGACCTTAATAGTGTGTGCAGCGAGTCCATTTTCTGAGACCCTATGACCCAGGTACTCCATTTTGGTCGTACCTCGTTCGCATTTGTTGGGGTTTACTGAGACATCACTTTGGGTCAAACGTTCAGTTAAATTGTAAAGTTGCGTGAGGTGTCCTCGTGAGGAACTGCCTATTAAATATCATCCAGACAGGGATGAAGAAAGTGCAAACCGCGTGTCAGTTTATGAACAAAAGTTCGAAACGTTTGGTTTGCGTTGCTCAAATCAAGTGGCATTCGATTGAATTCGATTAGACCAAAAGGGTTCATAACTGCTTTCCGGATATATCTTCTCCGGGTAATGGTATATGGTTATAAAAACCCACCAAATCTATCGCGTTGAATGTGGTTTTTCCACGTAAACAAGTAGTTAAATACTGCATACGCGAGATTGAGCACTTGTCAGCGATGATTGTTTTGTTTGACCCGCGTCAGCTACCGCATGGGCGCCAGCCATCTAACTTCTCAAGGATCATTTACGACGGTGAGATCCATGGACTCTCGAAAGGGCGTATTATTCCGAGTTCCAGCATGTGTTCTAACTTTGCTTCGGCGAATTTGGGTTTGTCGGGGGCCATCCGGCGATGTCGTGCAGAGACGAGGAGTCCTTAGTGCAGATCTGTTGGTGTGGCACTAGAGATCATTGGTGGGATATGGTTCGATGTGCAATCGAGCTGTCAGAACTCGTTGAGAGAGGCGGCGGGGTTGCTCACATATGGGTGTTGTGGCCGCAACTGTTGCGTGCCTGCCGGGTATGCTTAGCTTAGTGCTGGGGCCGATTAACAGGAGGCGTCTCGCATCGACCAGCAGGTCGGAGTGTCGGAGAGTATCGATGCCGATCACGATGAGAGATGTCGCTGCAATTGGCGGAATATCCGCCAACAGTCATAATCAAGGGTCGAGAACTGTTGCCTAAAACGTTTATGGGCGTGCCATTCTCAACAAAGAGCTGTCGGTTTCAAGAGTTGGGCAGTTCGTCTTTTGTAGACGGGAACACCGTGACTTGTGCTCCAGTATCAGTCAGAAACGTGTTTTCGGCAATTATATTCAGTACAAAAATGAGGCGACAAGTTGCGACGCCGACGACCTTAGTCCTCATTATGGGAAGGTGAGGGAGCTGCCCTGCTTGGTTGGCCGGTAAATGCCCGGTTTATTGCATTTGCGCATCGAGTACAAAAACCTGAATGATACCAACAGTAACCGTCGTTCTACTGCGACGCTGTGCGCGTGCGCTATCTGCCAGGTTGACGACGTGCTGGACGATCTAAATGGATTCCACTGAAATCGCGGCAAAAGGGTGCGACCGGCCCACAATGCTCTTGTTTGATGCTGACGTAGACGGCCGTCTTTATTATGCGGCGGGACACTTCTAATCTGACGTGGTGCCTGTGTTGCGGCGTTAACCTGATTGAGAGATGACTGAGAAAAATTTACTACCTGATCGGCTATCTCTGCAACCCCCGCTGAAGACTGTGGTCTTGTAATAGATACAGTTGCCTTCACTGCCTCCGACAGTCTGTATCAACAGTTCGCAAGGGCGAGACTCATCCATTTGTGACATTGCCGAATAGTAGCTGCAATTCTCGGAGTACTGTCGTGGGGCGATCGTCGTCCAGCTTTACCTCGCCGAATATTTGTTGTAAACGAGTCTTTCTCGATGGAGTGTCACGCTCAATTACCGCTTCATTGAGAGTTTCGTAACGGTTCTTGGTATGCTGTTTCAGTAACACGTCTCGAAATTGTGTCGTGATCTTGATCGGCAGACCAGACACTGACTGGCTGAATTTAGCGTGATCAGAAGAAACTCTGTTATTGCAAAATTTCCCCTCCAGGTGTATGAACCGTAGACGAGGTCCATACCGAAGAACCGCAGGACTACTAGTGATACGGCTACCATAGTGTACTCGGACGACTCAGAATCGTGATCAGACACGGGTACAATAAATAAAATTCACAGTAGTAAATGGTTAGATCGATGATATAAAACGAATTTGAACGGACGTGTATATGATACGCGACGAGTCCACCGCAAGCGGCAAAGTGTAACAACGCGTTCAAAATCTATTTTGGGTACACAAATTGTTGGAACTAGTCCAAGAGAATAATATCTAATCAGTACTCACTGTCGAAAACAGATCGACGATGCAAAACAAGGACAGCGCGTTGACCCTCGTTCATTGTATCGAACCCGAAAAATTTTGTACGCAGAATCACTTCAAGCCAGCGAGGCACGGATCGAGTTGTGTTCTTAGCCCCGGGGCAGATGTTACAAAGCGGTTAGCTTGACTGGAGCAAAATTGGGCAAAAAACCAAAATAAGCAAAAATGTGCGAATGGATGCCACTTTCCAGATTACTGCTAACTATCGTCACTACAAACACAATATACTTTAAAATTTTCATAGTGCTTCAGAAACGTGTTGCATGTCGCGGAAAAATTTCGGCGAGGCAGAGACATTCCAAGATTCGCGTTAAATGATGGCGCAGTGTTTTTGTGCGGAGCATATTCAAATCTTGTATCAGGAAGTCGATGACTAAGCTTAGTAAGCCTTAACCACTGTTATTTCCGTCTTATTGGATACCGGCTTCATATGGTTTCTTACTTCGTGTTCATTCAGAATACAAGATGTAGTTTCACGACCCGCTGGCCAACCAACAAGGTGGGCGAGCTACAATGACCAACTACATTTCCGCCAGCTTGTTAGTGACAGCAACCGAACAGTGGTTGTGAACAGCAACCCACACCCAAAATCGATTGGTCGAAACGATGTCGGAAAGTTTACATAATTTGGGCAGTTATGGGACCAGAGTATTGTATACTCCATACAACCGAAACTAAGTGAGAAGGTAACTAGAGTCTAATTTCCTGGAAGCAAACGTGTGCAACAGGACTACCATTGTTGTAGCGCAGTTTCTTCCATTTGATTTGATTTAGGTCGGAAAAATCCTCAAAAACCTTTTAACAGTCTTTCACGATATGTTGTGTTGAGTTGTTCTAAAAATGTGTTTATCCACACTCGACAGTCAACACTTCAAAACCCGGATCGACTGCAGAAAATATCGGTGGTGTTGAATGAATCTTTCGGTGCTTAGATGTCTTCACCTCCTCCATTCAAGAGACAAAAGACATCTTGCTTTGTAGAATCTAATCAAAATAATAGTCCTATTATCTTTGATAAGCTTACCCATTCAAACGTAAGTATACGTGTTGTAGTATGTTGTTTTAGCAGTTTGTTATTGTAACCGTTCGTCTGTTAAAGATCCCGGTGCCAGTTACTAGCGATTCGTACTGAAGATCAGTGCGCACTTTATTCGCTGTGGTTTGGTGATTTCATGATTGATTTCTGATAACTGCAATGAATTGGTTGCCAGTGAGCTGGTAATTTTGATGCGCCAATCCGTGGGCTGCTCAGTGGTGCGTATGGGTTGTTAGCTGACGGTGCTCGCGAGACCTACTTTTACACCCGTCAGTCCTAATTTGATACATAAATGTTTTGTGATGTTTTTAAGGCTATTTCAGACAATGTAGAATATTTAACCGAAATCGACTGAATGCGTTACTGTACTGACAATGTTTATGTTGATCAGGGGGACGTTTTTACTGTTCTACATGATTGTTCTGGAAACATGTTTGCATAAGATTCGTTTCACGGTTTTTAAATCACCGACTAGACTGGCAACATCTTGACCGTTCACTTTGTAGCGCTCTTATGTTGTTTCAGGGCATGGGAACCAACGGCGAAGCGAATGAACTGGATGAGGGTTTATACAGCCGACAACTGTAAGTCTTTTGTTACTTTGTATTATCTCTAGGTATGTGTTGGGCACTGAAGGAATGCGCCGGATGGCCACTTCCGATATCCTCATCTCAGGACTTGGTGGCCTAGGATTAGAAATAGCAAAAAACATCATACTTGCTGGTGTACGTTCTGTCACTTTGCATGATCCGTCCCTCGTTTCCTGGAGGGACCTCTCCTCGCACTTCTTTGCTGGCGTTGAAGATGTTGGTCTCGGAAAAGCAGAGGTATCCAAATCCAAACTAGCCGAGCTAAATGCCCACGTTTCCGTTCATATTTTGAACAAATCAAAACTGGCTGCCGATGACCTCAAAAAGTTCACCGTCGTTATTGTTACACAGGCCACACATGAAAACTGTGTAGAAATAGGAACTGCTTGTCACGAGCTTGGAGTGAAATTCATCGTAGCCAAAACAAACGGTGTTTTTGGTAAAGTATTTTGCGATTTCGGCGAAGATTTCACCGTGGTTGACCCTACTGGTGAGGACCCGCCTTCTGTGATGGTTCAACAAATAGAAAGGGTGCGTTACATTCTTAATTTCCAACTCACATTAGTCTAAACAAGGATTGGTCACCTGTCTCGAGGAGACACGACATGATTTTGAAGATGGTGATTACGTTACCTTTTCAGAAGTTAAAGGCATGTCGGAACTGAATGGCTGTGAGCCGCGCAAGGTCACTGTAGTAGGTAGGTATCGCGTTTACTAATTTTACTTCTGTTTGAGGACCGGAGGCTTTCACAGTTGGCGACACTTCTAGTTTTGGACCTTATATTTCTGGTGGGGTTTGCACCAAAGTGAAGATGCCGAAAAAGTTCCAATTCGTAGGTTTATTTTCTTGTTGTCTAGTTCCTAGAAATCGTACGTTGACGCCTTCCGACAACCGGAATTTATGACGACGGACTTCACGAAATTCGATCGTCCTTCGCAGCTCCATCTTTGTTTCGCTGCGACAAGTGATTACATGCAGCAACATAAAGGATCCCTCCCGGGCGCGTGGAGTCAACTCAATGCACAGGACTTTCTCAAATCCGTGATAACTGTCAATGAATCCCTGAAGGACACTGGTGCTTTCGTGAACGATATTGACGAGCCGCTTTGCACGTTGTTTGCCTACACGTGTGGTGGCCAGTGTTGCCCCATTCAGGTATTTCCAGTATTTTATCCTCTAGGATTTTAGGCCGTCATCGGCGGTTTTGCGGCTCAAGAAGCTATGAAAGCTTGCACTGGGAAATTTGTCCCTATACAACAGTGGTGTTACTTTGACGCCACTGAATGCTTACCTCAGCCTGCCGTCCACCCTTCAAACGGATGTAATAATCTTGTTGACGAAGGCGATGCGGCCGCCTGCGAAACAAGATACGATGGGCAGATTGCAATCTTTGGCAAACAGTTCCAACAAAAACTCACCCGCCTGAAATACTTTCTGGTAAATTATTTTCCATTTAACTATGATTCTATAGGTCGGCGCTGGCGCTATTGGCTGTGAACTTCTAAAGAACTTTGCTCTCATGGGAATTGGTGCTAGCCCCTGTGGCAAAATCACGATAACCGATATGGACTCCATCGAACGTTCAAATTTGAATAGGCAATTCTTGTTTCGTCCATGGGACATTTCTAAAATGAAAGCCACAGTTGCTGCTGCTTCCGTTAAACGGATGAATCCTGAGGTATGCTTGTGGTAACAGTTCTAATGCACACAAACGAGCTAGAACCTAATCACTGGTCACAGCTCCAGTCACATTACTAGTCTCCAATTACTTCAAATGCTTTTATTTATACCTGCTTCTCACAGGTTGAAAAAAATATCGTATACTAAAGCCAAATTTACCCATGATGCTACATTCATATGTCTGGGTTATCGTTTATACTGCGGGCACGTTGATTATGAAACCTGCTGCGTTTGCTCGAACTTAATGTTGAGCTGGGATTGAGCCCAACACAATACTGGATAGGCCGGTTCAAATCCAGGATATAACAAAATCGTTTCTACTTGACTGATGGTAGCGTACTAACTGTATGTTTGTTTTGTTTCTTACTGCGTGCTACGGTGGCAATACTGGAACTGTTTTCCAGGGGGGTCAGGTGTCTGGGCTGTTCTAGGTTGAACGCCACTTACTTGATCACAGCCTTCACATTCTTTTAGGCTAGCCCACCTAGACAGAAAGCACTAGACTCGAATGTCGTTCTTAATAGAGTCTATCAGTAGTGCATATCCCAGTCCGAACCGATATTTCCACCCCGGCTCCCGTACTTGTGACACCGACGTGTTAACAACGCCAGTGACCTCCTTGTGAGGCAACTGGGCAGGCTGAGCACTGTTGGTAAAAGTTTTTAGTTGAACATTTGGGTATGATCACTGGCTTATGCCTTTTGGTTCACAAGCACGAGAACCAGAGTGTAAATTCCGATCCAGACCAGGATACACACTACTGGTAGGCTTTAATAAGAACGAAAATCGAGTCGAGGTGAGTTCGAAGTGGGCTAGCCAAAAGAAATCTGAATACGAAGACTGTGTTCGGTAATTGTTTGCTATCCATTGTTGTGTCTGACAGGTGTGTGGCGGGTTTTTTTCCACTGGTAGCAGTGAATTACGATGGTCACCGAATACTTCGCCACAGGTAGACCGCGGACTGTTAACGAATTACATAAACTAACCAGTTTGCAGGAATCCATTTACTCAGGCTTAATAAGCAAGCAGAACCATAGAACTATACACCAGTGGTCTGACTAACCGCCTTGTTCACCATACTCGTTACATTTCGCTGATATGCACACCGTTTTTGCTAATACTATCGACGTCTAGTCAACGCCATCGATAAGTGTAGGTCTTAATTACCATGACTACCGGGCGGTGCTCACATTAGTTTCCTTCCATTGGTGGCTTTTACTTTGAAGTACTTGTCCCAGATGGAGAGTTCAATTTACAGTATGAGGCAATTGTTGATTTCATCTGGTGGATATTGTTTTTGCAAATATTAAATTCGGCATTTTTCTATTCTGTGCCATGTTGGAGTGTTTATGAAGCCCAATATGCTGCTGTCTGAGTGTCCAAAGGTACATCCGGCAAACGGTGTTGTGCCCAAATAATTTTTTCCTCTTTCGCACGTGACCATTTGTCCACTTGTCATTAATCTTAGAGTTTGCAAGTTCCCACTGCTGGTAACATTGGCGAACAGACGGAGTTAGAGGTGTTGACTAATCTCATTACGTGTATATACATCCGCTTCCAACGGGTACATGGCAATTCCGGGTGTCTAAAACAGCGAAATGTTTCGTGACAATGTACCAGATTTGTTTGGCGATCGCGAGATCAACTTGGCCCAAATTTGTTCCTCTATCACGCAAATAATGCGATCCGACACAGGTCGATGTCACAAACAGTTATTTGCGCGGAGCACACCAACGTTAATAAACTGAATGGTTAATGTTTTTTTGCGAGGGTTAGGTACATTATCTTGACTGCTTGTAAACCACCGGCTTCTAGGTAGACGGGACAGTGATCGATTCTCAGTTAGATTTTATGATTCTGGACTATCAGCTTTTTACAGATTGAGTGGGCTTGACTGGGCCGCATTGTTGGTCATCCAAGCCTTTAATGTTTGTATAGCCCACTGGTGAGAGCTTGACGTCTTAAAGCCGTTTGTCATATCCATCCCCACTCCATAGTGTATTGACTAACCCGCCGCTTGTACTTCTTTTCATCATAACCTTCCTTTAAAAATGTGATTTATTGACTTCAGTAGTAGTAGTTCATGTGCAGTCGAGCAACAAATCCAGTGGTGTAGGTTGACGGTGCACGCGCTGAGAGATAGCAGTCTCTAAAACCCAGAGTTTCGACTCATGTTGGGTGCAATCCCCCTTGCGTTTTCCTTCTGCCGCGAATATGGTACTTTCTAAGCAGTGCAACATTTCCGTCTGTTCCTTGACCCAGATATTAAAGGCTAACCATGGAACACTTAATTCCCCACACATGCTTGCATTTTTCTTTGCGCTCCAGCTTCCGTCCATATTGGGTTGGGACTGGCCGTCGTGCCTCAGTAATCGTTTACGATGAAGGCTCACATGTGTTTGTATGGGTGTTCAGGTCTTTGAGTTTTAAGCTTCCTTAGTACGTACACTCGATACCGGAACTCGTGTTTCGGGTGCAACTCAATCTGACTGGTAAAAACCGAATCCCATACCGTTCATCAAGTTTGTTGATTCTTCATCATGCACCGAGGCAAACTGACGAGCAAACGTAGCGTGCATACACACCACATAGTTCAACTCATTCGCACACTGCACAAAACTACATTGATGGGCACGCCACTGTCCACGTTAGGTGGAGAATTAACACGTAGTATGATTATTAAAAGGCGACTGATTTGAGGACGTAACACGATAACTTCTGAGGATTACTCAGAAGGACGGGCGGATTGACTGGCAATCGCTGTACGCAAATTATTCCAATGTTGTCTGCTTCGTTAGCTTACCATATTTTTGTGCACTTAGCCCCAACAACAATTAGAAGGCTGTGGGAGATGTTTTAAGGTTGCTTTTAGGAAATGGGATGTTATACAGCTCCGAAGACATTCACTTCTCCCAGTGTTAGAACCAATCAGTGGAGCATATCTTGAAGGGTTCTGTTGAATCTGTAACAAGCTTACTCAACTGGAATAATAACTGACATATCCAAACGATGGGGGCTTTCTTACGTTGTCACCACTAATTGCGGTTCCTTGTTGAGTGTCTCTGAATTCAAAATTGAAGACTAGTGTGATTCGATGTTATCTGCTAAATGGCTCCACGGATTGTACAAACTATTTTATCACGGGGTGCTTGTCATGCGGTCTAGTAAACGACATGCAGCTGGCGACCACACACGTGAACAGTCAATGTAACGGATGCTTTAACACGCAGCTGTGTACGTGGTGGTCGACGCCACTAACACTAACATTTCGTAGGTTTATGCCTTTGCGAAGTCGCTGCTTGACCACCGGTACTTTTTACAGTCTGCCACACTTTTGGCAAAAAGTCTCACGACAGCGGAGTCTTTCTTAGGCATATCACTGTTCAGAATATCCATTGTCTGACGCTCTTGCTTGCCAGTTGATGGTTCCACTATAAATGGAAGTAATACTTCCACCATGGATGTCGCCATTATCCGAATCTTGAGGTTGGTTATACTTGACTTCCTAGAAGGATTCAAACGGTTACTAAGTGTCGGGTAGTGTGTGTCTCACTTTTTTACGAAGCCGGTACCCCTGTGGCTTGGAGCCTGTCGCTAGAATGAATGCCTCCGCCATGCGACTGAGTGGTCATTGAAGTAAATTAAGTTTTAAAAAATGGAGCATTAACACCTACATGAACCTGTTGTTCTCACTTGCACTTATTTATCCGCAAGATGCCGGCACCTCGATAAATGTTTCAGTTTAGACAAGGTGTTTAGTCATTAAGCCTCTGTTGTTAGGATTTGCTTCTTCCATGGTTTGACTGCAGTCAGCATGTACTGTCGGTGCTGACAATACTAAGGTTGATTTCCTCTATCACAACCAGTAATCCCGAATGACTAACATTTATCTGTGAAATGTTAGTGCTGACATACTCGCATTGCTATTCCCGCACCCAACCAGGCTAACAAGATGGTTTACGTTGCGTAATTGGCCGTTATTTTTATTTGTCTAAGGCGATTATGCAAGTTTTTTTTTAAGTGGACGGACTATGTTGCACGAAGTGTGTTTGGACAGCTGAGGTCAGGATGCCTTCGTCTTATGAATAACGTGATGACAAACAAATGGCAAAGTACCACGCGACAATACGGCAGTTTTCGTGGCTTTATTTCGTCCGTCGTCTGGTTTTATCTAGAGAGGGTTTTCTAGTTGAGTAATTCGCCTTTCAAATCGGTCTCTTGCGTGCCGTTCATGGTCTGTTTACAGAAGTCTTACCTCCTAGGAGGCCACTCGGGCAAAGTCTTGCCTTGAAGTGCCATTATCAAAGGTGTCTAATAGTTTATGTGTACGAGTGTATCCATTCTTGGTTAACTCGATTGTATCGGAAACTCATCTGTTGGTAAACCAGAAAACTGTTTTTGTTGCCATTGAGAGCTTGAGTAGTTTGTTTCATTTGAGTTTGGGTCCACCATTAAGCGTTGGAACAGCGTTGTATGTTCCTTAGTGATCTCTCAACTTACATAGCAGTTGAGTCATCTTGCAACATTTGTAGTAAGTAGATCTTCCGAGCGAAGGTGAAAGTAAAGTGCATTGCTACTTTCATTTGCAGCTTGGTTGTTTATTTAAAAAGTGTAGGCACCCCCATGTTGTATGTTTGAATATAGACGTAGCTGTTTTTTAGTAGTTAGAACACTTCCCATCCTGTTCTCTTTTTCTCCTCTTCCTACACAGGCTTCGCTTTTTTGTTCATGGTTGTGTAGCAGCCAAGCATCAGTGTGAACCACTGATGTATTGCTGTCTGTGGTGATGATGATGATTGCTGCTGAAGCTAGCAATCCCTGTTTTGCTTCCGGTGCTTTCCGATTGATGATCTTTACTTCACATGGCATCGCAAGCGTCTCCAGTCGATTAGCTCACGGAAAGAATAGGGTTGATAGTCTTCATCAGTCTGTAAGACCAGTGTTTCCTGAGCATGCTCACATCGCGGGAGTCCGCGCTGACTGTCTGCCATATGTCTACAAGTACACGATTCTCTAGTTGGTTTCATGCTGTAAGGAGCTACAAACATGTTTTACCCTGGCTCTCATTTTGAACTTCGAAATCTCGGCCCACGTAATCCTCGATGAATGATACCGCTTGCGATGGATATTCCAGGAAGTCAATATTGACAAAAACCCCTGAGTTTGAAATGCTATTCAGTGGACGTGTTGAACGTTTTAGCAGAAATCTATGGAAGCGCGTGATGTGTGTGTGCACTCATGCTACTTTCAAAACGCTAACAATCAGGAAGGGGTACTCGGACTCGTTTGTTTCGCCAGACTTTGTGGTGGAATACACACACAGCGCGCATAGTCGAATTGGTTCATAACTGTGTGGCCGAATCAGTGTGCCATAATGGTTGTATCATGAGCAGCAAAGCTTATGGTTGTTTGTTTGGACACGGACTACCTTGAACGCTTGAACGGAAGCGTCCAATTCACATGTGATCCATGGAGTGATCACCAACTCACGAATCACTCTTTGTATAGCACTCATTCCGTCCTTTTGTCACTAGATGAATGATCTATCCGATGGTTATTTGAATTCCGTTAATTTTCTCTTTTCCAGCTGAATATCGATGCACATGAAAATCGCGTGGGGCCTGAAACAGAAAATGTTTACGACGATAGTTTCTTTGAAGGTCTCGATGGTGTTGCCAACGCTCTGGATAATATAGAGGCGCGCACCTATATGGACCGCCGGTGTGTGTATTATAGAAAGCCCCTGCTTGAATCTGGTACTTTGGGCACAAAGGGCAACGTTCAAGTTGTAATTCCCTATCTGACTCAGTCCTACTGTTCTTCCCAGGTAAGTCAGGTTTAGTAGGCTCGTTTTCTTTTCCAACAGGCTTAGCTTACAATCACACCAACCAAACAATCATTTTCAGCCTAGGGCTGCATCCATAGACGCAATGATCTGGGTTGCTGTTGGTCTTGACAATAGTCCACGAAGTTGCAGGGCCATACGCAAGTACAAATGTGTGGCGAAAACGGAGAAAAGGGAAGTAAACAAACAAGGACAGTTGAGTTTCACTAAAGTGACGGATCAGCAAAGCTCGCGTAACTGGGTCCGCCATCGACTGTGACACAATGTCACATCAGAGAGTGTTTCCAACCAGTGGTGTGAATAGTTGCGAACTCCCTAACCAGACAAACAAAACTCACTAACCCTAGTCAGCAGAAAGGTCAAGGCTTTCATTGTCGGTGACCACGTCATCGCCTGACCAGCCCTTACGCTTTCTTCCAACCATCAGTAGATACGTTGGGCAATGCGGGATGCGGCAAAAGCTCCGTTTGCATACGAAGTACGTGGCTCAACCAACAAAGACCGTATTTTCCGTATCTCCATTACAGGTCAGGAACTTGCACATTTACCAAATACGTGCTGACGGACTGTCGCGTTGTTTACACAGTCGGTCCATTCGATACACGCTAACTGGCGGAGATCGCGGTGATTGAATAACAAAGGCCACTATTAACCGCTGGGCGGTCGGAGTGTTCGTCTAAGAGTATCTTTCCTTCATTAGTTGGAAGACGGCAGTGCTGTAGCCATAAGAATACCATTGATGTATACCCATATAATCGCTCCTCACAATCTGAGCATTTCTGTGTGGTCACTAGTGAAACAACTCTATGAGCGCAACTACTATTCATCTGATTGCTTCTCTTTGGCTTATCCGTTATGGTTGTACCTGAAGGAATCGAAGTCCCAGCCAACACAGTCCACCGTACAGACGCAGTGGCCACCAAGTAATACCTGATGTGGCTTTGAATACATCCACTGCGCCCACCAGTGGTCAGAATCGGACAGCATCGTCTTATTCACTGCAATCTCGAGCCACGTGAACTTCTCACTACCAAATGAATCAGAGGTCCTGCGTAGGGTCCCTTAAAAATATCCTGTATCCTGTTGTCTCGCGGATCAAACCTTTGAATCAGGGAATCGGGTTGGGGTCCTTCAAGTCAGCCCTCTTCCGCCGCACAAACGGCCGGGAAGTACTAGAACTTATCGTTGCAATTACAGACCAGTTCAATCATTTTCAATTAATTCCCCTACGGCAGTCAATTTCCGTCTCCTCCAGCCAAGCCAGCTGGTACACAGTGACCCTTTTAACGTCCGCACTCTTCGATAAACAGGTCAGCGAGCTTCTCTGAAGAGTACACTCTGGAGTCTGAAATTGGGTGTGTTCTGTCTCTGCGAAGTGTCTCTGCTATCTCAACATTGTCCTACACTTGAATTTATCGCTGGATAATGCTACAGGTTCTCGGGCTCTTGGTGGCGAGAAAGCCTAACCTCGTTATCAAGCAATGATGGGATTGTGCTGGGCCCCAGAGCAGAGCCGATCCTACTCGATTGGTCGTCAGCATGTCATCAAATTTGGTAGTTCAGACAAAGTCCGTTGACACATACCAAAAACATATCAAACACCAAAACAATGGATCCGATGCTAGCAAAAAGGCTTCCTATAATGCCCACTTTGATCTTCCCAATAGGGTAAGCATCCGAACATCACTATACGTCTTGGTGATGTGAACGCGCAACTCTACTCTTACGCTAGACAAGCGGCTGCGTGGTATAATTAGTGTGCGTGAGCAACGCACTGACAGTGGCGATCGACTTTTACAACTACGTATGTCTCAAGGACTCTACAGATTGAGAGAAGTAATTCAGCACAGTGTATCACAAGGTGACTATCCTCTGAAAGTCAACCGCGGACACAAATCATTCGTAATACCATCAGCTATCGGTGACGCCACTCCAATAGGGATTGTCGCTCGTTTTAGGATAACCTCCTGGACTCAGACCATGTCGGTTCGTCTTAACGTCTATTCACGGATCATCTGCTAAGAAACGTAAGATACTCAGCTGGAAACTGAGTGGCGAGGGTGCACAAAACGCCTATCGAACAGCACTGACAGTCACTGTCCGGGTCACAACAATGGAGTGACCCAAATGAGCATTAAGTAAAAAATATCGGCAGTTATACGAGCTACTTTTGAAGAAGTCTATTCCAAAGGAGCGCCGCACACAGGACAGTAGGTTTCTGCCGAGGCATAACTTTGGAACAAGCATCTACTGATCCCCCTCAATTCGAAAATGACAAGTACAGTGTTGAATTGAAAAGAGAACTTACGAGAAGTCTCTGTAAGGATCGTGAAACAAAGGAGATGCAGAAAGCACTTTCACCAGGGAATAGCCGGATGTTAGTGAGACTATGTGTGAAAAATATAGCTCACGAATTTACAGCTTGTCGCGATGGTTTGATAAGCAGGCTGGAGCACTGGAGGAAAATGCAACTGACCTGAGCCAGTTTATTTAGGTGTCGATGCTGGAGACTGTGTGGCTAGTTATGACGTTCCCGACGACCCTCTGGCTGGAAAAGACGTGGTTTTAAAGCTTAAGTTAATTAAATGTAATAAAACCCCAGGTTCTGATCTTTCTTTGGCACCTTGCAAAAACGAGGGCGAGACCATTGTCTGAACTGACTACATTCATTCTACTGTTTCATACGGGAGAGCGAAAAGGTGCAAATGACCGGTGAGCATAAAAGGTTATGCTCATTTTTAAAAAGGGTGACAGGACACCGCGCGAAATGTTAGCATTGTGTATATCGCATCCAAGCAGCTCTGCGGTTTTTGAAACACAAAAATGGATAAGGACATGCGGGTTTTCGGCCTGACTGTCACTGTAGCAATCATATCAACTTGCTACAAAAACCAAAGCAACCGCACTAATCTCCCAACTAACGTTGGACCTGGAACGTTCTTTAGATTAAGTTGCCTGGTGCGCTCTTCTAGAACCGCCTCCGTCGCAGAAAAGTACCACTCAAATACGTCAGTCGTATGCTCGGTCGGAACGCAGAGTGTGCACTTGTGAGCAGCTGCCTCGAACGATCTCCCACCAAGTGACGTTCAATAGAAGTGCTCAGTCGCCCCCCTCCTTCCCAACTTTGTGATAAACAGTATACTACGAACATTCAGAGGTGCTGAGAATCTCAGATTAGGAAACCTACCAGGCAGTAAGCTGACCGATAATGAGTGTGTGAACGGTGCTGTTTCACTGGATTCTTCCGTAGACGATATGTAGATCATGGCGAATCTGTTAGACGAAACGATTGGCCCACATGTTTTGCCTCTTGCACCTTTGAAGTGTAGTGCCATCACAATTGTGGGGTGGCATTGACCCTAATTTTCGTTACTACTGGCAGGTCGCTAAAGCCAGTCGATCGTTTCATCTACCCGGGTAGTGTCATTTCGTCAGTTCGAACTACTGCTGACGAGGTGTCCACAAGCATAGCGAAAGCACGTGGTGCAGTCACAAACATGCTCATCTGTCGATGAAAAGGCAGAGCCTACAGAGTTTGTGTCCGCAGTTTCGTTCTGCCGGTCAAAGACGTGACCCATTCGTACGGATAATGCATTGGACTCTCGATATTCGACTACCGTGATCTCCGCCAGTTAGCGTGTATCGAATGGACCTGTAATGGAGATACGGAAAATACGGTCTTTGTTGGTTGAGCCACGTACTTCGTATGCAAACGGAGCTTTTGCCGCATCCCGCATTGCCCAACGTATCTACTGATGGTTGGAAGAAAGCGTAAGGGCTGGTCAGGCGATGACGTGGTCACCGACAATGAAAGCCTTGACCTTTCTGCTGACTAGGGTTAGTGAGTTTTGTTTGTCTGGTTAGGGAGTTCGCAACTATTCACACCACTGGTTGGAAACACTCTCTGATGTGACATTGTGTCACAGTCGATTGCGAAGCCGTATGCATAAAGTTGTTAGTTCTTTCGTTCTCTGTATCTATTTTTTGCTTAATTTCTCTTCTCCATGTATGTGCACTCATTTAACTTTCACTTCGTGGATTGCTGTTATGATCATCGGGGGGCTGTGATCATAGTATCCTCGAGTAACGGCTGAAGGCCATGGACTTGTATGGCTGACTTCTTCAGCTTGTAGATGTGGCTTGAAGCAAGTTTGTGAGAGAGCTTATAAGTTTTGAGGACTAAATTATAAACCCTGGTAGATACGGCTGTATATTTTTCCTTTTCCGTCGTTTCATTTCTTTTGTTTATAGTGTTTTTGTCTCATGGTTTCGCAGTTTGCACCCATCTGGTCAGATTTGTGTACGATGACGATTGGTGCCAGTAAGCCGATTTTAGCATTTGTTGCGTGAATGCTTTTGTTCGCTTGTCCGTATGCTTTTTGAATTATATACCTGACTGCGAATTCTCGTTCCGTCCCACAGTGGACGGTAATTTTCTCGGAGTGTGTTGATTTGTTATACAAACCGTCCCTAACCTTTGGCTTATTTTTCTTGTCAGGATCCCCCTGAAAAAACCTTCCCCGCCTGTACATTGAAAAATTTCCCCTATCTGATCGAGCATACTCTACAGTGGGCCCGTGATTTATTTGAGGGTCTTTTTGTACAACAGACGCAGTGTGTGGCTTCATTTCTCCGTGTGAGTTCATGACACAATCTTTTTTTCGAATTATGCCCTGAACATCTACCATCTTCACGTTGAACCTCTTGTTTGTACACTATTTACTGTATTCAGTCCGGTAGTTGTAATCCTAATTAGAGAAGAAGCACGTTTCTAATCATTTTCTTCTCTTGGTGATCGATGTGTTTTGTGATCTTGCCTCTTATTCAGGAACCCGCGAAATTCTTGGAAAGGACACTCTCCGGACCTGGTAATCAGCCATTGGAAACTTTGGAAACTCTGAAAGCCAACTTGGTTGATAAACGACCGACCACCTTTGAAGAATGCGTGTCTTGGGCACGTCTGTTGTGGCAAGTATGTTCATTGTCACTAATCCTGTGAGCATTGCACTAGGTCAGGTTTACCACACCGTTGCTGCCTATGATAATGGTAACAATGGTGAGCTTAGTTTGTACGTTTTGTCTTCTCTAATGCGGCGGTGTGTTATCGATGCTCTCTTGTGAAATCGTCAGCTCGATTGTCAGCGTTGCAATCGGCTGGAGATATCGTTTTATTCGTGAGCTCTATGTCAATTACGTGCACAATAGCATTCTTTGTTCCGCTTGTTTTACGATACCGACGACTTTCACGGTTATCGGTTTAAGTAAGGCATCTGCGTTCCAATACTTTATGAAGTTAATAGATGATAACTAGCAACCGTGAGTTCGAACATTGGTCAAATTAAGCATTCCTGACCAGATATGAGTGGCTTGAAAGTCTTCACTCCATATGCATGGCGGCCATAATAAACTATGAAGCTTCGTCTTCCGCGCTATTCGAATGCTACTACCTGTTGATTTCGACCCATTTTGCTTCTTTTCCGCAGGATTTATTTGCGAATACTATTTCCCAGTTATTGTTCAACTTCCCGGCCGATCATGTCACTTCAACGGGTTCCAATTTCTGGTCTGGCACCAAACGTTGTCCCCATCCCTTGGAATTCAATATCAGCAATGCAAGTTTACTTTGTATTACCAGTTCGGTGGACAGAAATTGTTCATCGGGAAAAAAATCGTATCCTTTTGAACTAAATGAATGAAGTGATTAATGTAAACTTTTGCAGTGTTGCATGATTTGGACGGTAACTAGACGTCGGAGCTCCGTAAGGATTGTACACACGAATATTAAGCCGTCATTCTAGGCTCAGTATGCTGCGACGCGAAAAGTTTTCCTAGATATGCTTCTGATCGAGCCACGGCTATAATCTCTGGCACGGTTTACAGTCAACAGTGCATATGGTCATAAGGTGGCTGATCTAAGAAACAGCGTTTTCCACTAAAACCAACGAAGTATCCATACTGTTCGTTTGATTCTTCAAACTATTTGGTGTGTTCATTTTTTGTAGCCATTGTGGTGCTTTCTTGAATTACACCTTTTTTCCCTTTTATCTGTTACTTAGGCAACGCACGTGGATTTCGTTCTAGCTGCAGCCAATCTGCGTGCCTTTGCTTTTGGCATTCCTCAGTGTCGGAATGTAATGAAAGTGATTCCGATGATTCAGGCGGTTGCAGTGCCACCATTCAAACCTCGCACTGGTGTGCGTATTGAGGTGACCGAGGCAGAGGCCCAAGCGCGTGCCTCCGCACCCATTGCAGACGCTGCTCAATTGGACAAATTACGAAACACGTTGCTCAACCTTGGTGAGTATTGTGTTTCCATATCCTCTACTATTCTGGTTACTGTTACTTGTCCTCGTGTGAATTCTGTCAAACGACTTGAGTGAACAGGCTATCCATGATTTTTCAAGTTGTTACATCATCCCACAGTTATGCACCCCAATAGGAAATCTGGCGTCCAAACCATTTCACAAGATTTCCAACTGAAAGGCTTGCCCCAAAAAACCTCCTAACTGATTCGGATTAGCGAACAGCTTGAACACAATGCCGCAACCATTGCCATGCTAGCCGACACGCGGATGTACACACATTCCAGATCAAATCGTTCGCCCCCTTAGTCCCAGTGTTTTTTGGCCAACACGGTCCACGATCGATAACATCTGACTGTTGACAAACTTCTCAGTAACTGTGTCAACGCTTGGAAAGCGACGCAGTGCTGGGAACCAGCATGCAACAATGTGTGTAAATATACGAAGCAAAAATGCGATACGTTCCTAACAAAGTGTGCTATCACAATAATTCTCTTACCATACGATACACAACAGAAAGCTGCATTCATTAGCGAGACAGATTCACAAATTAGTAAAAGATTGGCTGAGAACCAGCAGGTGTCCCGTGGAATCCGAGACATGTCGTGTTGTATTTTTAGGCTTACCGCATCACTTGTAGACTGGTGTGGTGTAGTATAGCCGTTCTGCCAAATCGCTAAGCGGCACATGCATCTCAGTTTTGTGGTTTCGTTATTGAGCAGTGAAACCAACTTGCTGTGCCACCAAGGTCGGCGGAACAGCTGTTTCAAAGGTTTCTTCCTGATTGGGGCGCTTTGTGTTCTAGAAACTCAGGTTTCCCTGAATAATGCCGTGCGCTAGTTGGATTGGATAAACTGTCACGTAAAGTCATCTTGTCCATATTGAATAAAGTTGTAAAAAGGTAGTGCTGTGGTACTTACTCTGTAGGATTCTACAACACAGCAAAATGTTACCTTCGTGAAATCGCATTCGGCACTGATTGCTCAGATTGCATACTTCAGTCAGTGCTGACCGAATGTTCTGCCTGTGGGTAACACTGTTGTCACCGAAATGAATGACTGTCTTAGTGTACAAACCACCTATTCATGATGGATACTGAAAGTCGTCCGTGGTTTTTCTTTCCCTGCGTCGTACAGCATATTGACATCACTCGTTGCGAAGCAACTTCGGAGATTTCATCATGTTCCAAAATCGCGGGCATTTCAAGTTCTTCCAACGTTTGCCAACGTGGACCCTGTGGACCTTTGTTGTAAACCCCTGAAAAAGCTACTCTAAATCGACCATAGGATAGAAATGTGCTTGTCAGAATTTCGGTTTTCCGTTTCAAAATAAGGGAAACTGATCACAACACTCCTGAGGAAGACCACCCGAGGTGGTTGAAACGTAGAGTATTACAACTTGCTCGTAACGTTGTGTTATTCCCAACTTGTTTATCGGAAACTGAAAACCTTTATTTTTTAGATTAAAGCGCGTCCTCGCTAATTACCCCAAGTCAAATCAGAAGACGGCTGCTAAAAGTCACTTCATTCCGCTATAAAATCTGTATGACAGGGAGGATAATCTCGTGTTTATATAGTGCATGATGATCTGCAAACATCAGCAAACCAGAAGAGTGGAGAACATTGAGGAAAAAAAGCAAATCCTGTACACGTTTGTCCACATCCGACAACCGAAACCTCAGTAGCTGGGTCTCTTGGAATGGTCGGTACTTGCTGCGTTTTCAGTATCCACTGTACAGTGGGTTTCGATACATTACGTTTTTGAACGGGCTAACCGGAACTCTTAGAAGCTGTTGCTCAAAATGCTTAAAGTATGGCTGGCAGAACAATCAACTGTGATGCACACGGTTGACCACTTGTTTGCAGGTCATAAACGCTACCGTTGTGCCAGACCTTTTCATTAATCTTCTGATGGATTTACAGATGACCGATTATGTACCCACGTGCTATGTTTTGAACTTGCTAGTGGTCTCCACACTCTCACCACGGATCGCATCAATAAAAGCAAGTTCAATGTGCTGTTCAGTTATCAGATTACTGACACGTCGTTCGCCTAATCACGGTCCAGCAATGTGACCTGGTTCCGTAATGATTGTTTGTCCACAGTAAGTTGCGCACGGTTACCGTCAAGCAAGCTAAATTGAGAAAACTGTGATCCAACCTAACCACAGTCTCACATGGTTAGAGATATCCTTCTTGGATTTGCGTACCACGGTGATCGAAGCCAGAGGACACTTGCGCACACCACACCACTTATGATTCCACTCACATCACGTATGCAGTGTGAACCCAAAACAATAAGACCAGCGGATGTGTAAGTGAAGGCCTGTGTAGTCCAACCGGTCAATGCTGGTTGGCCAATTGGTAGGCTAGTGTGAAATTGAAACCCCTGTCTCTCGGGCAAAAGGAATGATGGGCAAACATACTAATACTATAAGGCAAGTCGTTCAGTATAGAAGTACATGTTATTGCAATATGGATAGGAGGAGGAAGAGAAGCTCACCTTACTTTTTCCACCAGTCGTCCTTAATTCCGCGAAGCCGCTCTGCAAGTTGTCAGCGAACAATGCAGAACGTGGTTGTTTCCAGGGTACCCGAGTAAACAGGTGGGCTAGCTCAGCATCACCAGGCGCGTCCCCAGGCTACGAATTGGGGAACGACCTTCTACGTGGGGACCAACTGCGAAGTGAGCGATATTCTCCCGGCTAGTAAGCAACCGCGGACAGTAAGCGTTAATACCACCAGGGCGTGGTGGATTCAGGGTTCATTTCCACCTCTTGTTAAATAACCACTCAGTGACTCCTCAATATCGTCTTCGGGTACCCATCAGAGGCTTGCCCCATTTGCTGCCCGTGACGTATGTCGTGACCAGAACGATAGTGTGCCAAATCCCAAGGTTCCTTTGCCTGAAAGATGCAGACTCCTACTCCCCCCAGGAGCACCATTTAGGCTTGCTACTTTAAAAGACTGCAGATCAAGCCGCTGACCAGGCCGATGTAGGGATTGCCCTAAGTGCACACACAGAAGGCGCTGCTAGACTCGATTCCCGCCAACAGCTTTCCTTTCGCTGTCATATTCAGGGTTAGGGTTAAAGCATCAGGAGACGTGCATCACGCACGTTGTCTGTTTGTTGTTGCGTCATGTACACCAGCAGACTGTAGTCTAGATGCAGACTTTTTATCACCAACTTACTAACCTTCTGCACATCGCGCGGCGTACAGACGTTGATGTACTGGCTGGAGATTTGAACACTCAAGTAGACAGGTCAAACGCTGATTTAAGTGGCCTGTACTTCTCTGGTACTCATCGAACAGACAACGGTGGACGTCTGTTGCAGCTCTGTGCCGATGGCGGTCTGTTTCTGGGAGGTGCTAATTTTTGATCTAAACGTCAATGCTCCACCTGCCGACCTCCATCGCCGAGTCAGTCGTGGACGCATTGATCGCAGCCGTCAGTCATCGATGGCTTGGCTGTTTCTAAGGTTACAAGTCAATCTGGAACGCCTGTGTAGATTCTGATCATGCGGTAATTTGCCAAGTTCGCTTTTCGTTTTGATGGGAGGTCACTTCGCAGTCACCAACAAATTGGTGTATCTAAACTGGCAGAGCTATAAGCGCTTACGAGTGTGCGCTTGTCTCTAATCTAGGTCCCCACCGACCAGACACCATTGGAGCATTTTGGGTACATAAACGGCGTGCACTGCAAAAGCGTGGTACTGCCTCGTGTTGTATAGTTACTCGTTCAGCCGCTAAACACTGGGTTTCTATGTGGTCAATGGAACCTATCGACGCTGGCCGGAATGCTCCATTCAACGGTGAGTACAACACGGCCCACAGAGCTACTCGTCTGGAGCTCCGAAATCAATTACGGGAGGTTCATGAGTCCCGCTTGATCCAACGCGCTATCGGAATGAAACAAGCCACTTCTATTGGGAACTCTCGGAAGTTTTCCCGTTTCATCCGAGCAACTGTTAACAGGAAGCCAGATGTGAGCGAGTTAGTCTGCGAGCCTATCCACAACCTGCAAAGACGCTTAGAACGCTGGGCTGAGCACTTCCAACAGCGATTCAGCTGTCTATCCACGCAACTGACTACGCCTTAGCGCTCTGCGTGTGCTGATCTGTTGACGCTTTTCTGCCCTCAGAAACAGAAGTCTCTCCCGAAATCAAGTCTGTGAAACGTCATAAGGCACCCGACCCAGACGAACTCCTTTTTGTAAATGGAAGTCTATCTTTAGTTAAAGAGCTGTTGGCTTTGCTGCAGGCACTCTGGGCCAGTGAAATTGTTCCAAATGACTGGGGTTTGGTTAACATTGTCCCCGTGTTCAAAAGTGACTCACGCACTTCGTGTGTGAATCACTGGAGGATTAATACGATTCCTATGTCGTCATGGTTGTTCACAGCCAATGTACTTCGTAGGCTGGGCGAAACGCACGAGAGGCATATCTGTGAGGAGCAAGCACTGTTTCTCCCTGGCCGTGACTACACTGATCACATCTTCATACTTCGCCAGATGCTTTAACTCCGCTTTTCTTTTGGAAAGCCAACCGTTGTCTTTTTGGACGTCAGAGGAGCCTTTGGTTCGGTTAGCACAGCTGCGCTCTGGGATTGTCTATCAAGGAGAGGTGTGTAAGAAGGATGTAAACATCCTGAAAGCGATTTACTGTCTGATCTGGGGTAGGACTAAGGTTTATGACAGCTTATCGCCGGCCCTTAGTATTTCAAGTGAGATACGACAAGGTTGTATAGCCTTCTACTTCCTGTTCAATTTTGCAGTTGACGAGTTCCTAGAGTGTGCCCTTACAGACTGCGAATTTGATGGTGTGGAATTAATCTTAGACACCCGACTTCGAAACAGAGTATATTATGCAGTCGGTATCTTCCTAATCTGTAACGGATCACAGGGAGCCCTGAACATCGTAGACAGATTAGTTCGTAAATTTGATATGGCCTATGCAGCTACTGGGTATAAGGTGCAATTGTAAGATCGACAGGATTCTGTTTGCTCTCACTCTTGATGGTGAGCAGTTGAAATTGTTTGGAATTTTATGTGCATTGGGAGCCGTATCATTGCGGTGCAACGTCTGGTGAGACTACGAATCGCATAGCAAAGGCTCGGATGGTGTTTTCCCATTTACACCATTTGTGGCGTCGGTACGATCCCAGTTCTTCTGTGAAAATCCGGGTGCATAATGCCTCCGTAAAGGGTTTTATTGTACGTCTGTGAAAGCTGGTCGACTCACTTAGAGGATTTTCATAGAGTATCAGTTTCTGGCCGTTGTAAGGTAGATTCTGTCGACCCTTGAGCATATTGATCTCGTCGCACAAGCTTCGTTAGCTTGGCCACATGTTACAAATGCCAACTGACCGCTCGTAATATCGTACCTAATTTGAGTGTTGAATTGGGCTGGAAGCGGTAGCCCGGTAGTAAGCGCATGATTTGTGTTCCGGGTATGGAGGCACCCACTTTGAAGCTTGCTTCAGCAGGGCGCTCTCGGCTTCCTGGCTGGGGGCCAAAAGACACTGACCGCTTTTGGTTGTCTGATATAGTGAAAAGCAATCCAATGACGCCCTTGTTGCGAGTCTCTCTGTTCATCGTTGTAACTTCCTTACCACTCTACATATCTTTTTCTGATATTGTAGCGCGTTTACCACTCCCTGTGGTTTTTACATGCCAACTATGTGGTCACGTGGCTGTTTTCGCTTGATTGTTTAGGTTTATTGTGGAAACAGCATACGCTTCATTCCACTCTCCTACCAAGTTGAAGGTAAATGTGTCATTGTTGCCGAATCAGTTCTGTTGTTTCGGACGCCGGTTACCTATCGACTCGATAGCTGTCACCGTGATCTTTTCCTTGAGATGTTGCCACATAAACTCCTGGGATAGTGGATACGGAAGCGTCCTATAGACGAATGGCGACTGTATATTGAAATGTCGTCCTCGTCTTTGGGTTACGCACTCGTTTAGCTTCCAGTTTCTGCCATTGCTCGAATGATCCACATTAAGCACGCCTGTGGACCTGGGTGAACACTTTGGTCCTGATCAGTCTAAAATCTGTTCTACCTTCAATCCTGCATATCACTCTCGTGATACGCACTTCGCAAATGTCACATTGTCGCATGATCACGTGATCAAACAGATGGTGGTGGCCGTTTTGCGAGTGAATCCAGAACGCGATATCGCTCGCATCCATTTGGAATGTTGTGTATGTGATAGCGCACTGGCGATTAGCTCACAGTTGGTGCAGACGATCACCATTCTCATTGACTACACCAGCGCCGTGGGATCCGAGGGCTCCATGCCAGGTTTTTGAGTCACGCCCAACTCGCGCGTTGAAGTCACCCAGAACAGACAGTCGGCCACTCATCGGTGTCAGGCAGACTGTGTTGGACATCTGATCATGGAACTGCTTCTTTGTGTAATCAGTGTGACACGTAGTTGTACAGTGATCACTGAGAGATGTGGCAGACTTACCTTGACCGAGTCGAGTCGCAGACACGTGGACGTGACTCGAGGGCTGGTGCCACGTGCTTTGTCTATCGTCGAAGGATTGATGTGGTGATCGACTGTGAAGTAGACCCCGTGCTCTGGAGCACCGTCTGGCGGGTAACCTATGCAGTGGAATAAGTGTCGGGCATGTGTATTTCGGAGCTTACTTTTGTCTGCAGGCCTTGTTTTACTCAAGGCTACGACATCGATATTGCAGCGGCTTATTTCCATGATGACCAATGTGATGTAACGTTTCAGTACTTCGTCGGTCCAGTTTGGTATGCGCATTCCATGTCTCGACGGACAACGCCTTGGGTCCACGCGCATGCCCCAGGTTGAGTCTGCGACTTAACAGTTTGACAAAAGGAGATGGGGTTATCTTGGTGAACCCCACCTGAAGCCTCCAGTTCACAGACCTGACTCACTTGACAGCGGGACTGACCCGACCTGAGTGCTCAGTGTGTAAGAAGTTGACGACTGATTTTGATTATTGTTGCACGTAGTAGATATACTGTGATCTACATCAATCTTCTGAGCATCTGTGCGGGTTTTTCCACCGTACGGGGTAATACAATGGCGGTCACGGCCAACCTTTGGGAGATCGGAGTGCTCTGCCTTCCTGTATCTTTTCTAACCCAGCTATCCTTTAATCAGAAGATGTTGATGTTGAGATTATAAGTTTGGTGTCTCATTGTCTAAATATGTTACGGCAGCAGAAAAGGTCAGACACAAAGACAGCGAACTCGTCACACAAAAGCCCATAGTTCTGACCTTCCCGTGGTGGTGTGGTATTCTCCGTTCCGTACAGCCTTAGGGAAGTCGTCTTGTGAACAAACACTTCTTGCAGAAATCGTGTTGTGCCTTTAACTTGGCCCATTTTGATCAGTACGCATATGTAGACATACAGTCCTAGATCGTAATCGCTTAGGTGAAATCCTCGTGATGCGAACCACGCTAACCCGCCTTCGTATCTTGGACATTTTCTGAGACAAGGTATTTATGTAGGGAACGAAGCAGCTCAACGTAAAAATTATTTTTTATACGTGCTGACTCTGTCGATATCGATGATGTAGTAATTTGCCTATATCACGGCACTGTATAGTTAAGATGGCCAAATAAGACATTCTGTCAAGAATTGGAACACTCATCAATCACAAGGCCACCCAACTGAGAAATATCACGTCGCCTTACGCTTAGGCAGCATGTTTGCGTTGCACCTCGTCACAAATTTTGAACGAGCTGTCTCTATCGATTTCGGCAACACAGCACCGCTGCACCAAATTATGTTTGAAATGACATGAAGTAGATTTGGCTCAATAACGAAACCACAAAACTGAGAGATGCATGTGCCGCTTAGCGATTTGGCAGCACGGCTTTACTACACCACACCAGTCTACAAGTGATGCGGTAAGCCTAAAAATACAACACGACATGTCTCGGATTCCACGGGACACCTGCTGGTTCTCAGCCAATCTTTTACTAATTTGTGAATCTGTCTCGCTAATGAATGCAGCTTTCTGTTGTGTATCGTATGGTAAGAGAATTATTGTGATAGCACACTTTGTTAGGAACGTATCGCATTTTTGCTTCGTATATTTACACACATTGTTGCATGCTGGTTCCCAGCACTGCGTCGCTTTCCAAGCGTTGACACAGTTACTGAGAAGTTTGTCAACAGTCAGATGTTATCGATCGTGGACCGTGTTGGCCAAAAAACACTGGGACTAAGGGGGCGAACGATTTGATCTGGAATGTGTGTACATCCGCGTGTCGGCTAGCATGGCAATGGTTGCGGCATTGTGTTCAAGCTGTTCGCTAATCCGAATCAGTTAGGAGGTTTTTTGGGGCAAGCCTTTCAGTTGGAAATCTTGTGAAATGGTTTGGACGCCAGATTTCCTATTGGGGTGCATAACTGTGGGATGATGTAACAACTTGAAAAATCATGGATAGCCTGTTCACTCAAGTCGTTTGACAGAATTCACACGAGGACAAGTAACAGTAACCAGAATAGTAGAGGATATGGAAACACAATACTCACCAAGGTTGAGCAACGTGTTTCGTAATTTGTCCAATTGAGCAGCGTCTGCAATGGGTGCGGAGGCACGCGCTTGGGCCTCTGCCTCGGTCACCTCAATACGCACACCAGTGCGAGGTTTGAATGGTGGCACTGCAACCGCCTGAATCATCGGAATCACTTTCATTACATTCCGACACTGAGGAATGCCAAAAGCAAAGGCACGCAGATTGGCTGCAGCTAGAACGAAATCCACGTGCGTTGCCTAAGTAACAGATAAAAGGGAAAAAAGGTGTAATTCAAGAAAGCACCACAATGGCTACAAAAAATGAACACACCAAATAGTTTGAAGAATCAAACGAACAGTATGGATACTTCGTTGGTTTTAGTGGAAAACGCTGTTTCTTAGATCAGCCACCTTATGACCATATGCACTGTTGACTGTAAACCGTGCCAGAGATTATAGCCGTGGCTCGATCAGAAGCATATCTAGGAAAACTTTTCGCGTCGCAGCATACTGAGCCTAGAATGACGGCTTAATATTCGTGTGTACAATCCTTACGGAGCTCCGACGTCTAGTTACCGTCCAAATCATGCAACACTGCAAAAGTTTACATTAATCACTTCATTCATTTAGTTCAAAAGGATACGATTTTTTTCCCGATGAACAATTTCTGTCCACCGAACTGGTNCCTTGAAGACTGACTTTTGCTTTCGTTCCGGAAGGTAGCGATCCTCAACACTATGCATGTAATCTTTCTGATCGGAAACAAAGTGTATGTCACCAACAAAACGGCTACCGGTTTGACTCCAAGTTACCGTATTTTCTTCTTTGTGTAAAAATTAACTTGGATTCATTTAAAACTCTCATTGGTACGACGCATACTAGAGGATCAGACCCACAAAACGTGTGACCCATTCCGGCCCATGAGGAAAGGAGGTGCAACAGGTAAATAAAAGTGTCCCGTAATCTCAGTACTGTCGAAATTTTGCACAAGTTGTTGCTCTTCGTTGTGTGGTTACTGGACGTGTACAGTAATGTTTTATCCGTTCGTCTTGTTGGGGTAGTACGCAGTGTTTTGTGGTCTGATATGTTTTTCTGATGCTAACGCTATGTACTTGGTCTTCTGTTCCAAGGAAACCCGGGTGTTTTCAAAGGAAACGTCATTGAGTTCGAAAAAGACGACGACACCAACTTCCATATGGATTTTATCACCGCAGCCAGTAACTTACGGGCCGCCTGTTACGATATTCAACCGGCGGACCGATTAAAGAGCAAGTTGATTGCGGGCAAAATAATTCCAGCAATCGCAACCACCACTAGCATTGTCGCTGGCCTCGTCTGTTTAGAACTGTACAAGGTAAATCTACCTACGTTGGCTGATACGTGCCGTTCCACTAAGCGTTTAACTAGTGTTGAGGAGATTCGTGCTCCATATTTTGTTTCATTTTTCAACGGTGCGACCAAACCTTATGTGAATGCGAAGAGCACGCTATTGTGTTTCGTTGTTTGATGCGTAGACTCGAAAAGTACTGCATGTTGCTAGATTTATTTATCATACACCTATGTTCGTTTACTGATTATATTTGTGGTGATCAAATAAGGAGTTGCCGAGACCACTTGTTCGTCACATTGTTCATTCTATGGCTCATGGATCATTCCGCTGGGTTGGCCATCTTGCTCATTTTGTCATCATTGTCAGCAGTGCCTCATTGATAGGCGTTGTTGGCTGATTGCCATACCACCGCGGGAATAAAGTGATGAGGCAGTAGTAATTTCGAAGTAAAGGAGGGGTACAATGGGACTTTATTACTGACAACCGGGCGTTTAAACTCAACTATTCACTACCGGACTGTCTACACCTTTGCCATCAACCCTTGTAGTAAGCCAGTAACTCACGCTGATGCTTAACTGCCATATGACCATGTTGCAAACGTGAATAGGAGAACATCTGTGTGGCAGCTTCCTTGCAGCTAACACTACCGTGTTTCACAGGCTTGCAGATCGCCCAGTTATGCATATTGGCGTTGATGCCACTGAACGGGATTGGCTGTCGTCTCCGCTAATGACTACAATGGTGCCTAGGTGAATCATTGAGACCTTAACCTGAAAGACGAATGCGCTTCATGTTGTCTAGCTTACTGATTGCTGTCTTCATTTCGCTGTATTACACTGTCGCTTTCCATCTCGCCGACCAGCTGCGACACAGACAATGGGTTTCGTACTTGGAACCTATTTTTCAATTTATTTACTGCCTACCCATCTCTGCTTTACGTTCAAATATATCCCGATCAGTTGGTTCAGGGCCACAAGGATCTTTCTTTGTACAAGAACGCTTTCTTCGATCTCGCCTCCTCCTTTATGACATTCTTCGAACCACTACCACCTGTAAAATCGAAGTATTACGACACGGACTTCACGCTTTGGGATCGATTTGAGGTGGTTGGTCCAATGACACTTCGTGAATTTATTGATCACTTCAAGGTAACACACATTCTGCTCACATAATGCTGCTTAAACAGAACAAGTACAATTTGGAGCTGACAATGTTGTCGCAAGATGTATCAATGCTCTATGCATTTTTCATGCCCGAAGCTAAAAGAAAAGAACGGTTGGCCATGCCGTAAGTACTTGTTTGGATTTTGCTGCCTCCTCGGTTTATTCAAGTATTCCATTCTGTGAAGCTAATTGATTGCGTCGCAATCCTTGAATTTGGGGTTGATCATCAGTTTGGCTGGTTTGTGTTAAAGCTACTGACTGCATATTCAGATCTAAAAACGTGTGTTCAACCTAACCGAGGTTAAATTTTCTAGTTATAGTCTCCAAATTTGTTGATTTGAGTCGATTGATCTGATATGGGAATGCTGTTGAATTCTTACCGGGCATACTCAGTGCTCATATTCTAACTGTCCACAAAGTGTTGTCAGTATTCTCAAATTCTTCTGTCATCCGCTTCGATTTTCCGTTATCCGTATCTATTTACCCACAACAGTAAGCACTGTATTATGTATCTCTGTGATATTTTATCCCTTCCACTTAGGCGGTAAGTATATCGATTGTTCTATCGTTGACAATCTACGCTGTTGTTTCTACCGCTTCCCACGCTACAAATTTATGTAGACTTTCACCGTATCCGGGATAGAGCTTTTACGAATGGCATATCTCAATTCCTTAACTGTTGGCTACAATTTCCAGCATTGTCCGTTAATTACGGTAATTATTTAGTGGTTAGATGCCTAAAGGTTGGTATGCCCACATTATACCTTTGGATGTTTCTACGTTACTAGTGTTGTTCGTATATTTTCCCACATGCGTTTCTGTTTTTCTTCCACAGGCTTCATCAACTGATCGAGACAATTAGCAAAAAACGCATTCCACCTCACGTGAAGGCTTTGGTCTTCGATCTTTGCTGTAGCAATGCGGATGGTGAAGACGTCGATGTGCCTTATGTTCGCTATCTGCTATAGTCCATGATAAGTCGAACTCGGACCGTTTGACCGTCAAGTCTGTGCCACAAACGTTTCGCCTACACCGGACTCTTGTCACTTTCCCATGGAGCCGATAAATTTCTTCCTAAGAAGACACCGTTTTGATTCTGTTTCTACCTATACTCCTGCACAAACTCTCAAGCTGAAACGTTTCCCTGCAGACCGTTGAGAGTGTTGATGGAATGTCTTTGTCATCTATCAGAAGCGCGCATATCCCGTATTCAAAATTCCAGGCTCACCCATTTTCACGTTCTGTCAACCATTTAACTTATTCGTTTCTGCTTGTTGGGAATCAACTGTATTGATTTACCGACATTTATTTCGTGGGATAGCTTTGTCGATATCTTTCTTGCGCGTTTATTGAACTAAAACAGTTCTGAGTGAGTAATCGGAGATCCGGTGATTTCAAGTTGAACAGCACTCATTCGATCGCAGCCTTCCCATTCAGATAGGCGTTCCAGTCAAGCAGTTCCTATACTGACGGCCGAGCACATTGATCAGTACCTACAAGCGAACGTGGTTGAACGTTCAGATATGGTAATTCGGTCGTGCTTAATGTGACATCAATAGCGTAGTGGTCAACACGGTTGCTGTATGGAAACGTGCCCGTTCGTAGCAAGGATACGCGCTACTGACAAGCTCTAACAGGATCGGAACTTGAGTCCAATGATTCTTTTCGAGAGGAACCGGCTGTAAAGTCCGTGTAAATACGAACACTGCCATCAGATATGAGTGATGTTCAACATGGAACACAACAATTCTGGTAAGATCAGACTTGCGTTTGCGTCAGCAGAGCACGTTCGTGTTTCTTAACTGGATCGGTAACGCGTCGCAATTTACTGTCGTTCCCAATGACTTCCTGACGTATATTGCTATTTTGACGTGGCCGTCCGGCTTGTGTGCTGTTTAGATCCGACGGGCTATACTGACTAGGTCTTCGGTCCTTCCAGGTTTAACCTTGTCAGACAAGCCGGAGGGGAGCAGATAGACGAAAAACAGTTACACTGCTGGCCACATAAGAGTGCTTAGGTAGTGGGACACGATCCTGTGGGCGTACAACAGAACTATTTGTGTTTGAGTTATGAGTTATCGGCACTGATCCGGATTCCGCAGCTCTTAATTCGTTTTAAGACAGCAACCAGGTGATAGCACATTCCGATTCCGTGTTGCTGCATATCACAATATCATCTCCACATACCTCTACATTATCCAGCCGTTTTATTGACTGAACCATCAGACGTCGAAATCTGAACGATGCCCCGGATAATCCAAGCGGCATTCGCCTGAATTAGTACTGTATTTCACCCACCATGAATACGGTCTCCTCACACTCCGTGGGTGTGAATGCTACATGTCAGTATCCAGAGTGTAAATGCAACAGTGTGAACAAATTCACCTGTTGCAACCTATCGAAAATATCAACGGCGGACGGTATTGACACAACTGTGTTCTAAGTTATCTCATTTAGTCGTCTAAAATCCACACAAAAGCCGGATTTCCCGTTAGACCTCTCCACGGAGAGAACAGGCGAGTTATACGGGCTGCTCGCTTCTCCGATAACATCCACATCCAATGTGTTTTGTATTTGACTTTTCCAGACGAACCGGTGTCCTACGGGGGTCATGAGGTAAAAAAGTTTCGATTGCTGACATCCCATGTACAATCCATTTGCAGACTCCGTACAGATCATCGTCGTTCATGAATAACTCGTAGGAGCTGTGCAAATGGGGGTTTTAGTGATGCGTACTTGGTTGATGCCATTCTGTTGCTGTCCTGTAAGTATCANGAACCATATCTGGTGGACAGGTTTGTGAGCTTCAGGTCAAGGATCGTTCGTCTTGGTTCCGGAGACACGATAAATCGGTGCTTCACAATACGATTGCCAGTACGCACCCCATATTCTTCCACGTCACCAACTAGCAGGGTATCACTCCCAACTGTCTTCAGCACCAATGTAGATGTCGGTTTTAGGTTCTGCTTCTCTGCACGAGCAATCAACGAAGTAGCCGCCCCACATCGATTAAGCATTGTTCCATTCCCCCGTCAAATTCAACCTTTGTGTGTGTAGCCCTCATTCAATCGCTCCAATTACTGGTCGATCTGCCCAACAAAAAGAGCAGTCATGGAACACTGTTTTCAGACCGCTTAAACCGCCTGGTTCGACAATCCTTCCTCCATTGTCCCTGTTCACCAACTTTTTCACCACATGGGAGGATGTGCTTAAGTGCGACGCACTTACATTGATAACAGGATTTGTAGGCTATTAATAAGGTGACTGATTCGTTGTTCTGTGGACTCCAAACCCACCATCATTATGGCATTAGATGAACCTTGAAAATATGACAGATTTACATTAACCGTTTCAGGGTCGAATTGAACATTGCCCTCCTACAGACGGAAGTCAAGGGTTGAGATTCCTGTACTCTTGGATTTGACGTTCCTGTTGTACAGATGTCACAAAAGGTGAAAATGGTTCCAGCATTAGTAAATTCAGTTCGGTGGCAAACACAATAATAGCCAGCGTCTTAAAGAGCAGTCGATCACCTTTACTAGTTGCCTCTTCCCAACTCCAATACGGTACTTAACCACTATCTTTCAAAACGTTTGATGCATGTCTGTGTGATTATTTTCCCTTTCCGTAGTACGTTTAAGCACTACCCTTTGAATCACTTCCAGCTCCACATTACCAGAACAAAATCAACTTCGTTGTGACCGATTACCAGAAATTGGCAGCCGAACAAGCGATTCGATTGACTCAACACCGCTCACATGACTGGCTGAGAATGCCATTGTTAGGTGACTTCAAGATTTATCGTCTGAGAAATTTCGTTGCACCTTTCCAGATGATTCACGCGACAGTAGACTATGCTATTAGATAAGCAAAGTGCAACGTGAGAACACATCGGTCGAATAAAAGACGGTTCATAATGCACCAAGTCAAGGACCTCGGAGAAGTAGTCATGAATTAGAAGGGCTGCGTCACTGAATTGAAAAATATACTTCTCGGTAGTAATGAGTGTCAATCGCGTTAAACGGTTACTAAGCTAGACAGCATTGAGAACAAAGATTTCAATCAAATCTTGATGCTTCTCAAAGGATCGTCCATTGATAGGAAAAAAGCGAAACTAATAACAACACATGGATCACAGAAGTCGCAAGTGTAGGATCTGCCGGAATTCCACAGTGATGAAATACCACTGAGACCGATATGGCTTTTGATCAGTTACGTTGCGTAATACTTTTCAAAATGTGTAGCTGAAGTGTTGGAAGCAGCAGGAGGATCATCCACTCACAACACCGTGAAGAATGCACCTGAGATGGTAAGTCTGTTATGGAGGCTGAACGGCAGCAGATGGCAGGCGCAAATGAATATGGATAATATTTTTCACTTGAAAAACGTTCTGTTGTAACTGCATCAACGACCCAGGAGCGCATAAACAGATAACGAAATAACGGTTAGTGAAACGGTGGATAACGGAAAGACGGCCAACGATAACGAAAGGACTACGGAGTACAAACGAATAGTTCATAACTCCCTGGCCAACCCAACCACCGAGGCTAGCGCATGAACGCTGAATGAAGCCTTCCGTCCAAACTCAACTCCTTTCATGTGCCTCATTCCGAAGACTACGCAGACATGAACCAGATCATATCTAAAGGGTCTGTGACCAATCAGAAAACCAGTTGAGAAGGTGAACCAAATAAAGAGCCGAACAGCACAGTGATGCGCGCAGTCGGGATGTAGGCGTGTGAGTGTTTGGGCGCGTAGGCGGGGTGTTAGAGATTTGTCACAAGAGTTGAAGTGCCAAGTGGTACATGGCCGTGGCCGTGGCAAGTGTACTCTGTTAGCCTTTGCCACACAGTATTTTCTAGGATCTGGCGGGTTCCCCGACAGTTCCGGTGGGGTATTCAACAGAGACAATTGTCAGATGAATAAGTGATAAACATGCGAATCGGCTCGCCTCCTACTGAGTTGGTGCAACTGTTTCCCTTATGCACTTTGAATACCCGACTTACATTTCAAGGGGAGGCGGCAAACAGATAGACGGTGTAGCAACGTGAAGTCCGTTCTGACCTGTCTTAGTGGACATTATTACCCGCGTTGAGGAGAAGGCACAAACTGTAATTAAGGGACAAGTGTATATCGTTGATGTGTAAATAAGATACTAATAGTCACTGCCTGTAGAGAAGGCATCAACAGTTTTTATTCAATGTTCCATAAAACGCTTTCAAACATATCACTTTGAATTCAACATAAAATTGATTGACCTATTTCTCCCCCAGGACATCTGCATAGCATTTCTATCAGACGGCACAATCAAAAGGTGTCTACAGAAAGACTACGTGGACTGGTAAGTAGATGAATATTAACGGCTTTACTTTAGTTCAATACTGATATACACTGGCTCGTACGTTATTGCATAGGGCCGGGAAAATATCATCCTCCAACCTTACACTGAAAACCACAACATTTACAAACAACGCTGCATGCTAGTGACTATCTTCAAGTACTTACCTAGTGAAAGAGCAGATGTGATGATTATGTAACAGGAGGTGTAGTTGTGCCCGAACGGACTGTTACCTGACAGTGAGTTTGCAAAAGTAATGTTGTAATGGAGCAAGTCAGTTCAAGGCTTCTATCAACCGTTTGTCGAACACTGTACGCAGCCTCAGTAGCAGTGTTTTATTCAAGCAACCGGACACAAATCCCTCTAGTGAGTGTGCTGCTGGAACCCTACACCAAACATCAATGTGTATATTAATTTCAATGTGGGCACCAAGCCACCTGTATGGACAGGACGTAACAGCAATTGTGCAACCGAATAACCGAGTGGCTTCCATCGTGTTTTGAACGTGAGATGAGGCAAACCCGGGTGGCTGGCGTTGCACAACTAGGACAACGCAAGTAATCAGCATGCTCGACCACACAACACTTGTTGGTCACTGTATGTGGGGTCATCATGGGTACTGCTCTCGAAATCGTTTATGTAACCAATATTTGGAACTGCCGTTGCTTTTATCGTCAGATAGCAACCACTTCTCTGCTAAGACACTGTCGTCGGTATGAAGCTGGCGTGTTGAGTGAGCAACTCCAGTTTGTAAATATGCATGCAAACTCGTGTTCTTTTCAATAAACTTGCCTGAAGCCGCTACATTAATACCAACACTGCATCATGTAGTTGGTGAGATAAAGCAAGGTTAGCTAGGAAATAAATTATGCAGTCCACTGTGTTTTAACTTCTGTTTTTTAATGCGTACTCTTGTGTTATAACGCGGAACGACCGAGCGAATGCAATCGAGCTGT
>QNGE01005584.1:7277-19676 GCA_008508345.1 Paragonimus westermani
CATTAGTGTCATATATATGTTCCTGGTTATTGTTATTTGGTACTGAAGAGGCAATACGAAATGCTAGCATTTACCAGTGTCCGTCTTCTTACTGCTATGTTCAAATTTATGAAGGGAACCAACTGTTTCATAATAAAAATAGCCAGAGCACTAAGGCGAGTGAACCCGGCATGAATTTTCTTCAATAATCACAAAGGAAAAAGGCATTGTCCGACTGTTTCGGATTTGACTGGAACAAAGAGACAAGGAATCACTTAGTGTTCTCCTGGTTAATACTCCTTACATTCTGCTGTTGCTTCACGTGACTTACATCCTACTCTTCTTGCAACTGACCAGTGTGGATATTTTATCGCCAATTTTCATCCATCTCCTTTTTTATGATGCCATAAACCTGACTCGATGGTACTATGAATATCCATTGTTCACCTCGGCGTTCGCGTAAAATTCTCTAGGTAAGTCGCTAAAATGAGAATCAGGACAGACTGGGGCTGGATAGAAGAGTTAGAGTTGTAACAGATACCATTTACTGTGACATTACCACTAAACTGGGCACGAGGTCCCCAGCGGGGCAGGCGTCATTTACGTATTATATTCACATTATTAACAAAGGTCGCATATTTCGTGACCACCTCGTTGCTTGGTCACTCAACAGTTTGACTCAACTGCCTGTTGTTTTTACTCAATATGTAGTGTAGTGACCGCTCTGCTGACATGCTGAGCGCCTGAACTAGTCATTTTGAGTTGTGAATTTACGTTATTCGCTCGATAAATAACTATCTGGCGTTTTTCGACATAGGCGTTGCCTACGCGATTGCCCCATTTCACATGGATTGGTTGGCGGGGACAAAGGTGGTCAAACACAGCTACTCTGTTGATGCACCCGACGCGAACGAGCCGTGATTCCGAACCACTGGACACAACGAAACATATAAGCACTATACACCCTTTTTCACTGAAACCAAACACCATTTTAACTCCACAGACGGTGCAGTCTGGCAAAAACAACATGCCTCTGGAGGCTGACGAAGTAATACTGACAAACTGTTATAACACAGAACGACCGAGTGGATGCAATTGAACTGGGACGATTCCCACGACGCAGTGATATGGTACGCGCTGTTTTACCCCGAGGAGCCGATTCCCTCAAAGCCGACTACCAAGGGGAAACACTGGTCTCCCGGAAAGAGCGTTTATTGGCTCAGCCCGAAGTTCCGAGTGTCGAAGTCAAAGTACAAAATGCAGCTCTTGCGTTTTTATAGCTCGTCAAGCGATCGGGTGAAAAAACAAGCTAACTAGCGTCCAGTATGAGTCGGCGCCAGAGGTAAAAAAATTGATGGTACATCAAAGGAAGTCGGCTTTACAAAAAAACGTCAAATGCTCATTCCAGTTGGTGGAAAGTTTTTTTGGGGTATGTGACATCCCCAACACAAACTGTAAAACTGTCCAAATTCTCAGGCGGGCGTGCTGTTTCAAGGAAGATAGGAGTTAGATTGTCCTGATTCTGATGGAGCACTTTTCGTTTTGGAGCCTTGAAACACGCTCGATGCAAACCAAAATGTCTGCGACAAGGGGTATAAACAAAAAATTGTCATTCAAATTTATCTCAGTCAAGTCAGTGTCAGTATGAAAATCAGTAACAACCACATTAGATCCCTCAATCTCGCCCTCTAGAATGTCGTCCATAAGAAATTTGAAGGGGAAGAAAGGTGAACTTTACAAACAATTGAACAGAAGGTAGCATTTAGTTCTGAAACTGACACAGCCGTCAGTGCCCATAAGGGCGGTGATGGTCCAAGCTGGGTGCACCATTGAGTGAATCGAAATTCCATTTTGTCTTCACACTTTCTGCTTTCTCAGGGTTTGGTGGACTGACGTAATATAGGACTAATGAGTGTCTAGGACAAGATTGTATCCAAATTAATGCCTTTGTGGTTTTAACGCGGGCCTCAATTTTCCTTTTTGATAACGAGAATAACTTAGTAAGCACTGAAACTTCCAGAAAAATTTCGTCGGTTCCCGTCACTTTCTCTTCGACGTCTGTGAAAAGAGAGGGCAAGAAGAGTTCTGCATCCTGAGGCTCATTACACCTGTAGCGACTATAATAAATAATATTTTGATAGTCGCATTCATGTGTACATTTTCTATGATTTTGGTTTTGAACCTGTTTTTGTTTTAGTCAGGCTACCCATTTTGTAACATCCGGCCCGGGGCTAAAAACAGAACTTGCTCCGTGCCTCGCTAGCTTGACGTATTCCTCTGTACCCTCTATTTTCTGGGGTCGGTTATAATACACAGGATCAACGCACTGAGATTTGGCTTTTCATTGTCGATCGGTTGTCGATAGTGATCATTTACAGGGTTTTATTTTGTTGGATAAGTTCCAACACACCTGAACAGCTTCAGCTGCAGGACCACTTCCGACAAAGAGCCATCCGGAACACAGTAATCATTGGAGCCCCGTCGTTTATATGATCTGATTAGGTCCAGCCGAACTGTTCTTCAAACTGTTCAGCTCATCTACTAAGTCAGCACGACTGGACGGTGGCAAATAAACCATCTTTCTTTTGACGGACAACTTGAATACGAACAAAGGAAAATAGCGTTTTGCTATTCCTCGGTGAAAAAACGACCCGTCCTCTTCAATAGTTGGATTTAATGGCACTCATGTGTTTTGCTGTTTTACGTCCGGAATATCGTTTAGTACGAAGTAGGCTCGTATGATGCGTGCTCCTAAGGTTTACGAACGCGACCAGAATCGAATCCTGTCGCGGTTATACGGCTTCTTCAGAGCAAGCTCTCATTGCTGTTGCAATTGTCCGTAGCGTTCTCTAGGTTCCCAGATTTGATCCGGACAGTTCATTCTTCATTGCTCGAATGCTTGCTAATAGCATTGCATTTACGAGCATGTGTTCTTTAATCAAGTGAAGTGATGAAACTCACACGTACAACAGCGTGTGTGGTGGACAAATGGATATGCTCTTCACCCTGGTCCACTAACAATTTAGTACGCCTTTCCTGGAGAGCAATCGAAATATAGTCCCAACAGATAGTAGGGCATGGAAACAAACCGCATATTTCCGGTAGTTTTTGAGAACGCGATAAACAGTTAACTCTAACTTAGTCTGGGACCAACGTCAGCAACCAATGGAAGAGATAAAAGAAGCGCGAGATGGGCTCCAGCCCACTCGGCGGCGCTCAAAAGTGCACCAAGCGAAAAATGCGTCGAAACTTTGAGTGCGTTGATCAACGCTCGAAAAGGTCCAGGCTTGAAGAATAGAATAATAGATGGGTCGTTAAGAAAGGAGCAAGCGTTCGCTGCGTGCAATCACTTATACGGTGGGAGAAAGTAACACTGAGTTCGTGTCAGGCCTCCTGTAGCAGACGTACAGAAGATCGTGCGCACAGAACAGACAAGCAAGAAAACACGTTTGCATCCGGGATCCTTAGAGAAGCCACACGGTCGTTGGTCACTACACGTGATCCGAGTCTTTAGCAAAGTAGTACTAGCCGTAGCTGATCGCTGTATGACCCACTCGTGTTCATAGGTGTAATGTAGAAGACAGTTTCTGTGCGATACGTCTTCCGGATGTTGAAACACAGTACTGGGAATATGGTCAGCGTTGGGCACAAATTTCTGTAGCACTTCTTCACAGTGCGATGTGCTCGGACGCCAAAAATATCACCCAAGCACTCCTCTTCTGGAACAATAACTCCGATTTGTGCTTTAAAATCACTAGACAGGACGATGACGTCTAACTATTCACTTTGCCTTAGAAGAACAATGAGGGTGTCCTAGAGCCCGTTTTTTGGCGGTACCTGGACAACTCCGTTGCACTCTACGACGGTTCACATCGCCATATTGTAACCGGCGTGCTTTGGAGGCTGAAGACATTAGGTCGGATGGCGGCTAACCGGGCTCAGTGGCGTGAATGTTGTTGTTTGGCTGAGTCGTCTGTGAAGTGACTGCACTTAATGAGGCGAGGCAGTGGGTGCCGTAAGATAGCTGTCTTGCCGATGACGCCTTACTCTCACTTACAGCTTCGGTTGTTTGTTTGCAAGGTGCAGGCACCTTGTTGTTGAGTGTTCGAGTATGGAATTAGCTATTTTTAATAGTTAGGTCTCTTCCTGTCTCCTTCTTTTTCCCTCCTCTGTTTCTATGCAGGGTTGGTTCTTCTCTTCATGGCTTTGTGGCAGTTAAGCATCAGCGGTTCACACTGATGTATTCCTGTCTGTGATGATGTTGAAACGGCGTACTTCATCTTACAACACACGCTACTATTCACTGAGGTCCAGTTGAGGGTGCGCTGTCGTTCATTGGAATTTAGTGCAGTTCCCACTCCAGATTAATCGCCCGTTTTAGTTTCAGCGCCAACAAAAACCACGGAAAATGAGTGGGTTGGTCAGCATTCATCTACAAAGAAACTCGGATGAATGAAGGTACCAAAATAGTATGTACGCGTCTCAAGTAGGCAGCGCATATCTAGCTCCAGGCCGAAAAGTGTGCTCAGGGGTCAGTTTGGTGCAGAGGCTTACGTAAACTAAGAGCGTCAATGGCTACCACCTACTTTGGTTGCAGGAAAGGGTTATTGCTTAAAAGTATGGAACGGACAGAAAAGTGTTATGTCATTATGTTGAGGATGATGATTTCTGGTTCTTCCTAATAGTTTATGCTACAGAAGGAGTCAAACCCCAAGTCTCTGGTCCAGAAGTCTGGCTTCCGACAATAGGAGATAGGGTTTTTATTGGGGTTACTCTGCCCAGAGCCAATTACTCATAAGTCTGAACTGTTTGGCAGTGAAGAGCTTGGCTAGCCTTAAGGCTTAATGAATAAGACAGCCCTCTTCGATGCCCTCAAAACTATATCAAGCTTTTGAGTTACGTGGGATGTTTTTTCAAGGATATTGGGTGATCATGGCTAACCGTTGAACAGCCTATGTGTTCTTTCTCGAGGGCAGCTTCTGTAACACCCCTTTTCTTTATGCGAAGGGCATCAATGCCGCAACCGTGAAAATGGTTTTGCTGTATGCTCAAAAGGTTCTGTCTCACTACCCAGCATTCCTACGCATACAACCCGCTAAATTCGAGTGTTTTTCCTCTGGTTGCTGTTCTCACGCCTGCCTGACATGGTTGTGCCTGTTAGAACCTAGGTCCTAATCAGCATAATCTTCCAGGGCAATGCAATACGTAGGTCCATCACTTCAAATTACTGGAATAAGTCTGTTAAGATTCTGTCCAGCAGTTGCGCATCTCGCCGATACCGACTGCCGTATTGATCAAGACCGGCTTTCTTTGCTCCCTGTAAAGTTCCGTCCGGCTACCCTAACTTAGTCACATAAGAATACATCTCACTGGGAAATCGGTTTCTGTTCGGCTACACAACCCGGTTCATTATTTTAAGAAAGTTGTCCGGTTCTAGAGTTGCTTCGGCGGAAGGCTCTGTTCACAACCACTTTTCGACGTCCAGCACTTTGATGTAACTATGTGTAATCCATGGTTTTTCAATAAACAGATTGGGAATAACACAACGTTACGAGCAAGTTGTAATACTCTACGTTTCAACCACCTCGGGTGGCCTTCCTCAGGNGAACATCTTCCGTGGTTGAACAGTGGTGTGATTAAAACGGTTTCAAGCGCGATTATTGATCATTTGACCGATTTCCATCATTTTGCTGGTAAAAAAGATGCCTTTCAAATTTTCGAAAATTACCCCCCATTCTTGTCTTCTATTACCCAATAAGAACCTTCTTGAGGAATTCTATTTGTTAGTTCGGCCAATATAGTTTGAACTTGACAACGGTGCTGGATGCTGAACTGGGAACCGTAAATTCGGATAACTGTTATAACAGGACAACATGAGGAATGCGTGGTTCATTTACTTGCGAATGCTGTTCTTTATGATGGACAGTTGTCTATAACCCCCCTGTCTTCGTACGAGTGAATCAGTTTTTGGGGGTAAGACTCAATCCTAATGGTTAAACACCTGTGTGCACAGATAGTTAACGAAAGTCTGGACCTATGTTTATCTTCATAATATTGCAAATATGGTATTCACAATTTACTCATTTCGGTAATGAAGACAAACGTTTGTCTTTGGTATCACTTATACATTCCTCCCGCCGCATCCACAACAAGAAGTATTCTCTGCAATAACAACTTTGGTGAGAATTGGTGCAACCTATGCAAGAAACAGGATGTTGAAAGGTCATCCCTTAACCCTTACAGCGACTGTTTGTTCAGTGCGTAACTCCTATACAACCAGTATTACTACACCAGTTTCTGTTACGCCGGTTACTGTGTTTGAAGCTTGTTTACATCGCCGTCAGCTTTGTGAAATTTGCGAGTTGCACCCCCATCTGAGTCATTTTTAATCATGTTTGAGCGAAAGGGGTGAGGGTAACTCAAAGCGTGGGTACAAAGTACTGACATACATGCACTGGATAACCCAATGGGCTCACCAATTCACCTCCCATCATTTTCTGTAGACAGGTCTCGGGTAAGCCCTGAGGTAATGCTGGGTACGAATTGCAACTATTATCCATTCCACTTCACTAAGCTCGTAGAATTAGAGGATCGAACCTAGCAGTGACTTTATGTGCCGTTTGGTTATGACAACACCATTACTACATCAAGTTACATCACAGATTTTGTGTTTGATGGTGAAGTATGATCTGATGGATCCACAGCATATCAACTTGTTCTACAGGTATGTAATGGTAGGTCGAACTAGCCGGAGATACTTGAATCTGAACGAGCACAAGGAAGTTGCTCACTTGAATGGAACCGGGAAGTTAGCAAGGCAGTCAACTGCATTAAGGACTGTAAAACGCAGGCACCAATTACCATAAAGTGGAAGAAAGTAGTACGCTGGCAAAATGTAGGGATTCAAATCAAACAAGGAATTTTACATCCGTGCTGATACATTGTAGTGATTGAAACGATCGGTACACTAGTAGTTTCTGGAAGCACGCAACATAAATGACGATATTTACTAGTGATACGATCTCGTTATTACTGCCAACCAAACATGTGTTTCGTGAGTGCACAACTATCGGTGGGCTTGTCCACTTCCTATTTTTCATCACCTAGATATTCATATTCTTGCCTTAAGAACGCTGGAGAACATTAACAGATTGGAATCATTGATGAGGAGGATGCATTATTAAATGATGGCATCTGGATAGAAGATGCATCTAATTCAGTGGGCCAGTTGGAACTGTTCGTACTGAAGAGGAATACCGGCCTCTTGATAATGATTACATGCCTGTAGTATGGCTAGGTCATGAACTGTGGCAAAAAGCCGCAGAACAGAAAGCGCTCGATGGCACTGTAACAGGAACGATTTAGTGTCGTGATAACATTTTATAGTACGCTGGATGTTCTTTTCGTGACATTACAGTAGAAATAATCACGTGAGCAAAAGTACCGCTTGTCATATGGAGTCGAACTCTTTTGGACCAACCACTCATGGGCCGTTGTGGTTGTAGGGAGAGCGCTGTTCTTCAATCCACACGTCGTTAAACGTACAAGACATTCAGACACAGGTGTATTCCTCAGTTTTATAATTCAGTTCCTTGTGCTGCAATAGTTATCAGCCGTATTCCGTAAATCCGGTGATTCACAAACGTTCTATCTGTGTACCAATTGTAGAATCAAGCCGAAAACGAGACGATCTGATGAGAAAACAACTCGGTGGGACATCAACACGGAACGTGTGGATCGTACGGATAGGCCCAAGGTGAAGGGGACAACTGCATTCGAACCAATTAACGATTTCGATCCTCCTTCCTCGGAATCGAGTGAAGGAGACACTGATAATGAAGTTTCCGGTCGATCGTAAGTTCTCACAGAACAGAGCGTTTTGTGTTTGCCGTGCATCCGTGCTAATATTCACCCCCCCCATTTTTCGGATGAATTAAACCCATTTAACTTACGGTTTTGCCATTCACCTAATGATTGTGCACGTGTTCTTGTTTTTGAGGTGAGGTAATTTGGCGGGAGAGAGAGAAACGCAGCCTGTAAGCTCACAAGAAGGTGGAATAGTTTCACAGGAAGGTACGTGGTTCAAACGGAACCCACTCTGTAATTTGCACTTGTCGCTCATCAGTCTTAGTTATATTTGTCAGTGAGAAGTTTAAGATGTTGATTGAAATCTTAATCGGTGCAGATTATCTTTTTGGGTTTATTTTATGCTGTGCTATTGTTCTTTCTGCATTTCCGTTCATCCATCCCGGTTTTATTGCTTGTGCGAACTACTTTCATGCTTCTGGTTCAAGCGAACAGCGTGCCCACCGAATCATTCACCGAGAACGTCTTAGACGAACCTTATTTGTGGGCAATTTGCCGATGGGGGTGAAGCGACGAGATCTGGTAAAAATGTTCATGCGAGTGCTCGAGCATGACAACAAAGCAGTTGAATCTGGTTGCCGTGTGGAATCTGTGCGTTTTCGCGGAGTGGTGCCTGTGACTGGTGGTTCTGGAAAGATGGCTCGAAAACGTGCTGTCATTCGGAAGGAATTCTCAGGTAAGTAACTGTTTCTGATGCCAACGGGCTGAGTCGTGTAAGTCTTCTGTACGTCAACTTCATTACTTCATGTGAACTCCGATTTGACTGTTAGATTCTGATTTTTCATTGACTTACAAAGATGATTTAGACTGGTATGTCTTTATGATCTTTTCAGGTTGGAAAGTTCTCCGTGCATTGGGCACTGTTATCACCGTTGACGGTTTGCCACATTGTCAGTCGATTATCAGTCTTTGCCACCTGTGGGACCGTGACGTGTAACTTAAGGCGTGCTAAGAATTGCATCATGTATTCGTTTATGTTTTATCACCGCAATAAATGCGGTTAAGGTCTGGTTTTTGAGCCCCCGACTTGTCGATTACTTTCCTAACTGAGCGTGTTTTTATGTATGAAATTTCATAAACATTCATTACAAGCACCAAGAACTACACATTTAGGATGGCATGTCCGATGTCAAGAACGGTAGGCAACCAACGTTTCAGGACAAAATACTCACATTGATGGGAATGTCGTACCAGAATGGCCAATTTGAAACGAGTTTCTGTTAGGTGTAAAGGAAAAGCGAGTGGCAGCAAACCAGAAATCAAAGCTATTGGATAGGAGTTGATTGATAAGAAGGCGGTAAGTATAACGCGGTGCAGACATTTGTAAGCGTATACAGGATCGGGATCACAGGGAAAGAACAGCGGTACAATACATTGAAATTACGACGTGGCTTAGCCCTACGTATGGGTTGGCTGATATCAGGACGCACCGGCCGTTTGAATACTATTTCATTTGGTAGAGGTCTTGCTCAGTTTCTGTTCGGTTTCGACGAGTGTAATCCAGAGAACGTTGACAAGTCAGGTGTGTTTACGATGGTGCACAGAAAGCATCCACACACCCCAGTGAGATTCTAGCCGAACAAACAGGCCAGTTATAACTATCTAACAGTAGTGTGGTGGTAATTCTTTCTTGGGCTTAACTTTCCTCTTGGATTCCTCTTGCATTCTATGCACAAACATTATGGACAACCATTTTGAACGTAGAGTTGAGTGGACATACGTAAAAAAAGGATTTGATTTCCAATCAAACGTATATATTTATGACGTTTCTCGGTCGGTTCCACGTCGAACTCATGAACCGTGGTGAACTTACACGGTTCAACGTTTCTTTTTCCTCGATCGTTGGGTTATTCGACTTGTTATACTCTGTTAAGTTATTCAGAAAGGCCGTTGATTGTCTTACTTGAAAGAAGGCCGCGACGTGTGTGTGGTATACAGCTCGACTGGGTCGTCAAAGCTGCATAGTCTCACTATCTTCATCTTTGGCAAACGGGGTTACCATGGTCTGTGGAGATCCTTTTTGAATGATGTTATTGATGAAGTCTTTCGCCGATCATGTATATCCCGAGTCAAAGTGGAACACTGATGTAATGTTTTTCTCGTTGAATGAACTATGGTGGATTGATGCACCAAATCCAACAAATGCCTGGGACATAAAAGGCATCCGTCTCTTTATTCGCATATATCCTTCGTTTCCTCTTCTATCAGCACCAAAGTAAAACGTGATTACACATCGATAAACAGATTGAGAACAACACATCGTGAGGAACGAGTTGTAACCTCGGGTGGCCTCCCTCAGGAGTGTTGTAATCGAAATCACATCAACCCTCGTCCGCTAGACAGCTCACAGTTAACTCCCTCGAAATGGACGTTGGGTCACGCAAACTGAAAAGAGAATTGATAAGATTACGCCCGGAAGACATGAATTTTGGACGAATATGGAGGATACCTGATCAGTCAACTGTGGAAACTATAAACGTTTGAGAAAACCTGGATAGAAGAAAGTGTATTCCCTATTAAAAATATTGCTTCAGCCAATGACATGGTAGCAATTTGCCGTGCATTTTTCGTCTAACAGCGACAAACTTGCGTGGGTAGGAGAGACTGAAGCATCAGTGGTAGATTGAGAATGGTGCTAAGCAAATGGATGCAGATCCCCACAGCTGTTCGATGGTATATGTGTAGGAATATTTTCAGAAATGTTCTACGCCACTTATATGCCGCTGACCGTTCAAGACATGGTTATGCCCTCATTCAGCATTGGTCCGACGCCAGCATCCAGTTCGGACATGTCCATACAAATGGTTATCAACTAAGTATGTTTGTGTCTACACTTGATCGTTTCAGCTCCCATTTAATCAACTGACAAAATCATTAATTATCCAACTGCCAAAAATAGCGTGCGGTTGTTGGTCCACATTGTTGTTTTGCCTCTTTTTAGCCGGTGTCTCACAAAATCTGATCGCCTATGTCGTTCTGACATCGACCGCCGGTGTTCCAGCAGCTTTGTCGTTGAACGGGCATTGGTTTGAACTGAATCCCAGGTTCGCCTCCAAATCTGCTGAGGGCGAGATAGGCAGCGCCAGTGGTATGCCGCAATCTGCTACTGGCAGGTACATTCGAGTTGATTGTGCCGCTCGTCGCACTCCAACAGAACATCCGATGCATTGCGTTTTTTTGGGCAATCTGCCATTCGAAGCACACGAAGATGAGGTAGGCGTCTCTGCGTGGGTACCTTCTAGGTTTCACCATATAGAAAGTGTAATGCTGTGTCCAATCAGACTGTTGTCAGATGAGCATTACTAACACACGTGCACGGTAAACTTACCACAACACTAAAACATTATATGCAGTACGATACAGTGATTTGTATCGGCCAGCCACTGTCAGGCGGTACACACTTATAAAGTGTCGGTCAAGGGTGCTTTGGTTGCATCTCACAATATATGCTCTGTTTAGTTAGCACAGTGTTACGCCGAACTTTTTTCTGTGCATTATATGCTAGAGGTCTGTTTGGTTTCCCAGTCCAAACTTAAATCCTTGTCTGTCTTCTTAATCTGACACAGAGTATGCTAATATATACTCCTACATAGAAACTCTTCTCGCGCAATATTCTCCGTATCTTCCTTTTTGGCTCAGGAACTACTATTGGAGTTTATTTTCCGTTTCCGGAAAATAAAGGTTTCACGTCCACACTAACCTCTTATCTGGCCAACCAGACCTAGACTATTCGTCTGCAGAAGCCTCTGCTCACAGGCCTTCCTGCCGATGGGTTTACTTTAGAAACGGAATACGTGAGTGGAACCACCATTAATACGGTGCAAATCACTTGTGGTGAAGACTATATGCTTCGGTCAGTGTGACGGGCTAATCTGGCAACAAATGACTGCAAACCAAACTTATCTAGGGCGATGTGCATTAGTACACGCGTTTTCTCTTCTTTGCATACACCGACTTCGTCCGCACGAAGCTCCTAGTGTGAACAACTGGTGTGCTATGTTGATGATATCACGGTTCTACTGATCTATGAAACATACAGTTTGTTGCATGTTTTTGATTCAAGTCATTTTAACTCAAAGATCAGTTTACCGACCCGTTTCAGGCTCATCTTCATCATATGATTCAATTCATCAACAGGGCAAAATGACGTGAGATGTTAACATCCGTTTGTTCTCGTTAGTCGTATAAACAAAATCGTGGATTATATAGAGGGAGCATAGCAACAAGAACGGCAATTAGAAAAATTGGGACCAACCCAACGGCAACGATACCGATTGAGCGCAGAGAAGTGGTCGATTCTGCCTGATTGCATGGGCACCATGACTAACAGAGGCTGCGTCTCGCAGTATAAACCGGGTCGCCCTATCTGCTGCATACAGCAGGGTGGATAGGCGAAAACATGCTACTGCTGACCCCTCCCCCACTGTCGTATCAAATTTAGCTCTCAGGCCCCTCCCGATTCCCAATTCTGATAACTTCTCTGCAGGTCCCACAGCAGATATAATTAATCATAGAAACACTGTGCCGATAAGTCCCAGCTCTCGCCACTCAGTC
>QNGE01005584.1:26504-41495 GCA_008508345.1 Paragonimus westermani
TGTGGGCTGAGATACTGCCAGGACGCCCAGACCTAGACAGGAGAACGATTAGGGTTCTCAACCAAAGCCTTTGGCTCAAAAGCCTGTACCGCAAGGCAGCGGGTGGGTGGCGGTGTACCAGAAATGGTACGTTTTTCAGGAAGAGATGCCAACCATCTTCCAACCCCCAACCTGGAGGACCAGGAGACTGTGGTTTGTCAGACCTCTACCTGTTGGCCTGCCTGGTATGAGTAACTCTGTCCAGTTTAGCCCAAAAGGTCATCGAGATGCGCAAGCCGTCACACCACGTCAAGGTCCAGTCTCACCGTGATGTGATCAATAATCAGGAATGTTGCTTATCAGGTTTAGCAAAGCCGGCAAATCCAACCTGTCTGGGAGTCGATACTACAGCTTTTACGTTGATTGTTGAATCCGTCTTCACGATTAAGCGCTCCAACAGGATGATCCAGTTATCCACGGTATGAAGTAACTTGGGACGGAGTTCGGATTTCTTTCTCAAAGACGGAACAAGCTGTCAGTTAAGACGTTCGAATGGTTGAGACAGCTGTAATCAAAGTAAGCAGTGTGCAACTTCTGACCAGAGCTAGATAAGCAAGTCGTTCAGGAAAACGTTCCAAGAGGAATGAGTTGTTGCTGCATATTGACAAAATGTGGTTGCAAGGGGCATACAATGGGAACGTATCTATAGAGGATTCTGGATAATTCCCTTGATTGGAATCCCGTATTGAATGTTTTTGTGCTCCACGGTTGCGCAGAAACGGATGTTTTTGTGCTGCAACCAAACGGACGGAATTTTGTTACAAATCGAAGTTCCACAGCTGTTTGCGCACCACGATGCAAACAACTGACTGGGCAACAACAACAAAGGAAGAGCGGTTTACATTTCCTTAATTCATCTGTTAGCTAAGCCCCACACCCGGCGACCAGGTAAGGCCTCCTCTTCTGGCGGATATCCGTCCTAAATTTCGCAAACGGACTGCCATGAAGAATATTCTGTCTGATAACTCTAGTATGAGATTCAAGTCTTGTTTAGCCCACGAACCATCGCGCAGTGTCATAATACCTGTTTCATGAATATCCTGTGAGATTTCGGTCCAGCAGCTGGGGTTACAACTAAGTTTGCAATTCAAACTAGTCTGGTGCATATGCTTTATGGCCGGTCTGATCGGTTTGTTGACAGCCAACTGTTACGATCGGTAGGATCATTGCTCAGCAAAACCAAGAGTAAAACGACGAAGTACCAGTGCATGACCAGAACCCAAGTATGCTCTCATATCAGTTGATTTCATTGTTTACGTGATGTAATTAAGAAGGGGTTGTGATATGGTTTTTAAGAAGCTGTACGGCTGACAAAATGGCTATAATGTTGAGAAGGTTATAAAGTAAAAAATTTCGGGATCACCACCACCGGTGAAAGTGGCTCACCGTCCACTCATCGACACAGCGTCCGGTTCCTGTCCAGAAATTTGCCGACCCCTGAGTTAGGCTGTCTGTTGGAGAGAAAGAAACCAAGGATGTGCGACCCTGGCACGGAAACCGAACGAATACTACCGTTGTACCGTAAGAACAAGCAAACAAGGGTGAATGTGTTCGTGAGATGTCGGTTTGAGAATGGCGATCGAGGAATATCTGCACCATAATAAACGGACCTCGCAAAAACTGTCAGACGACAAGTAGAGTGAGACCTGCCTTCCGAGACAAAAAGAAACCCACAAGGCAAAGTTGTTATGTGGTCCGACGACAAAGGTGTATTATGAAACAAATCGATATTTGATTATCTCTTTACAGAAGTGAAAGCAGGTAGAAGACAAGGATTTCGATAATTTACATGGAAAACAACTGAGTTTGTGGGTGACAAAGCTGCAGCAAACGAAGAACACGGAACCGAAAGCAACGTGGTTACATATATAACATACTTCACTCGTCTTCAGTTAAGATCGACTCCTCTGAAACTTCCTCTTCTTCCATGGTTTCCCAAGAAGATTCTGTGTTCTCGTCTCCGGTCTCATCACGTTCCATCGGCTGATCCTCACCTTCAACATTGACCCCACTACCGGGGTTCATTTCAGTAATTGGTTGATTGTCAGATGGAGCTGAATCTCCAACCGGACGCGATCTAATGCTTCGCAGTCTCACTGAACGACGGCGATTGCGACGATGAGCAGCGGGTCGACTAGGAGGATCGCCAGACGAACCGGACCAATTGCTGATCTCTGAATTGCTGCTGCTACTGCTAACTGAACTGCTTGAGCTGCCATCGTTCTCGGAAGAATCGTCCAATATCTGAGCTAGTTCGTCGGCCGCCTCGGCATTCAACAAATCATCATCTTCATCATCATTATCGTCTTCGTCATCATCTTCATCCTCATCGCGGGCTTCGTCCTCCTCCTCGTTATCAGGTTCCCGTTCACCCTAAAATGTGCAAACAAGAGGGAATGATGTGATTGTGGGTTCAGGTATTAAAACTAGATGTAGTGTAGAGGTATAACTGCCGAAACGCAGGGAAAAGTTGGGCGTCCAGCTACATGGAACAGTGTATAATTAAAGGACCGAGTATTCGACTTACTTGCGGAGATGTCGTCCGCAGTCACTTAGCCAACCAGGTGGGGCGTTGAAAGTCCCGTACTTTTTATGTTTAAAGCTACCACTTGGTAACCTTGGGCCACAGTGTCTGATCAAAATCGGCAGCCCACTGAGAGCTAGCTACGACATTTATGATGTACGACGGCTTTTCGGAGTTGGAATGAAGCTGTTTAAACGGGATGTCTGGGTACAACTTGTAGAAGCAACACCAATCAGTGAATGCAGTTGAAACAAGACTTGTCTCCCTAAAGCATGTCTGCCGACACGTTAACTCCAGACAATGTTACACCAACATAGTTCCAATTGCCTGGTTAGCTTATCCTGTTCTGTTAGCATGAAAAGTACAATTGGTGCGATGAAAACTACGTATTTGAGCACACAACGCTCAATATATGTAGACACGACAGCTCGTTTTGGTTAACGGTACTGTTGACACATCAAGTGCTCCGTACAACATTCAATATGCAGAAAGGTTGGAACAGAGTGCGTTAAAGGTTGGGAAACCGGATGGTCTATGGTGAAACAACTCACCCTCTTCCGACCGACCAGATAAATTCGACACTGGGTGATTGGTTCGTTGCTGCTGTTTTCGCCCACTTTCTCTACCAGAGCCAACGACTGACCAGTCGTGTCCAGAGCCAACTGTTCGATCCGATGCCTAACGTCCACTGAGGCTATCAGACTGTAGTCCAGGGCGTCAAGAGTGCGGAACATGTTTTGCATGACGACGCGTTTGCTACCCAACTCGGCGTATTCGTCATCGTCCCAGCCGAAGTTTCCTGACCGATTGCGTGTAAAGGGAAAAAGAGACAAATGCGATCCATTAGACGATAAGTGCACGCTCAGTTCACTTTTCGATCAACTGCTCCGCCTTAAAACAAATGAAGCAAATATTAGAGAAAAAGACAGTATGAGTATAACGATATACAACCACAGCGATAGTCTATTAGTTTCTTCCTTTCTGTACTACGGAGGACCCATTTGAAACCTAAACTGAAATATAATACAGAAGATGGTGTTTTCATTGAGAGAAACCAGCACACAACTTATGGATAGATAGATTGGTTCGCGTGGAAACGAGGACGCACAGAATAATTTGGAACCACAGCACGTGCTCCGGTTAGATGCCTAGATTTGGCGAACGCATTGGATAATGCTGCCCATTCCTTGAAAACACATCCTAAAACGAGTTTCCTTTAGAAAAGGCGGTAAAAACATCATGTGAACGCTATAGAATTGAACCTCCTAAACTGGGTGGATTGGCACAGTAATTGATGTCTTGAAATCTCGGTTTGTTCAATTAGGAAGCTTTGTCGTGAACAGCAGAAATATAGGTGGCGCATATTTAACGTGGAAATTTCTCATTCAAACACAGGGCTCGCGGTTATAAAACCAGAGGGAGAGAGTGATTTTCTCCAAAGGTTGCAAATTGGTCGATAAACATCCATAATGACAACCGTAATTGTATCGTCGCCGGTGATTACAATATACTAACATGATTGTAATTGTTGCACAAAGATGGGATGAAATAACAATCGGTTCAGTCCTCAACCACGAGGTCAGGACTTTTCTATAACTGAAAAACCAATGAGAAAAGATTACCAGCGTAGATGACATCTTTTGTTGCATTGAACTGGATTTCGAGCCGATCGAGAGCCTGAATCGTGTGCAACAAGCGCCACGTGCGCACATCCCATACAGCTGAACCGACTACAATTTCCAAGCCATTCGGATGGAAGACGCCGGACACCAAGTTTTGTAATTTGTCGATTTTGTGCACCGGCCGGTACAATGAACCCGGCTGATGCGGACCTCCACCAACGACGTACGCAGGAAGAGTACCAGTGCAACGCAAATCCCACACCACCCCATCGTTGAGAACGAGCTGGTCGGAAGGCGAGAAGGTGGCCTTATTGAGCATGTAACCGCTTTGTTTTGCAGCGGAGAATAGATCAGCGACTCGCATGCCGGTACCAAGATCAAACACCTAATGAGAAGAAACAGATGAACGTTGGACGAAAAGCCTTGCAGCTTTGTGAAGAACGGTACATATATATATGCACGAATTAGGCACATAAAGGCGTCATCATATCATGAAACCTAATACACAAACGGATTAAGTTAAATTTACCGCTACAAGGCATTATGGATTTTGAACAGACTGACACAAGAGTATTGAAAGTAAGCAAGGCTCGGATCTGTCATCGTTGGCTTACTAAGAGACGACAATACTACTTAGTCGAACAGGGTTCACAAGAGAGAAAGTGCGATAGGAAGTCGAATAAAGCTACAAGTTGAGCAACGAAACTTTTGTTGTTAAGTGGAGTACCGAATCCCATCAAGAAAACGCGGCTGAAAGGTTCAACGAAGTACAAGAAGGAACAGCGAATTAACTAATTTAACGGGTATTAAATGATGCTTATGTCAGATTTCGGGATTGTCAATCCAGACTGTTTCGCGTTATTTGCAAACTGGAGGCCTACACCGCCTGATCTGATCGGCTGATTGGAATCAGAAATATAAAATTGTCAGTGCTTGTTTGCAACCCTGATCTCCAATGGCGATAACAATACTTTATCGACTAAGTGAAGAAGTACAAACAATAGGTAAACAACAATTGGGTCAGCACACAAAAAGTGATAACACAGGACCAACGAAAGCATCGACGTACTTTGGCCATTTTACCGTAAGTTGCGACCAATCGGTTTTGTGAACCCGTATTACTGAATTCTGCATAACGAGCTTCCGATACGTGGAAGCTGGAAAAAAAAGAGTAAGCGGTGAGACGTAAGAAAAAGTATATCGGAATAAGAATTCAAACAGCACGCAGCACAAACAGAGTTGATGTTAGGTTGTTAGCAAAGCTACTGGTCGCGTTACGTAAGTCACTGGTTGTTCGTTCTCTCGTTATTGCAACCTATCTCAGATAGGATCAAGTTCTGCTTCCTTTCTGGTTTTCAATCTGAAGAACAATCGTTCCCCGTGCGATAGCAGACTTCAGTGCATCGGTTACATACAACAGACAGTTGTCATTAGTATTGGTTTGCTAGCGTGGAGACATCAAAGCCGAGAAAGGCAATAACTATGGGAATGTGACGGATCACTGTTTTCCATAATTCCTCATCAGGTCCACAGGTTATTAACGTACACGGAAGACTGATAAAACAAATTTATTTATTTAGTTTAACGCATGTGTAAGCAGCCTGACCGTCGGAGGGTGAATTACAACGGAGTGTTCTGTTTACTGCCCTCGTGTTAGGCGACCGAAGTGGGGTCAGTAGCGCAACTATGCGTGTGACGCGATTAATCGGATAGTCAGGCACCACACAAATTTCTTATGACAACGCGAAACGGGACTACACAACGGAATGACGATTGATTTGATCGTGTGCTGTGACTGCCAATGAAGACGAAATGGGACGTTGTATGCAAGGCATTCTTACTGTTGAGTTAAAATAGCCAGATATGAGCTTATTACACTGATAGATAGTTCCGCTGTCAATGCATTCGTCCCTCGATCTGTTTAAAAAGCGATTGGCTAAGAGTGCTAGAGACTAACTCGATCGATAAGCATCTTTACGTGGCTTCCTACCGCTTGGAGAGGGACTGCATCTGGTTTGCTGTTTTGAAAACACATCAACGTCTTGTTCCGTATAAATCCTGGATCAGAAATTCAAATCCATTGCTGGTGTGATTCGCAAAAACGGACATCCAAAACACTTCCTAGTGAAACACGAAAGCCTTTCCAACAAAAATATCAAGACATCTCCACGGTTGAGGAATCACTGTTCTCATTCTTCACATGCTGAAGCGACACAACAATTTAAACAGTTATTCGCTCCGGTATTGATATGTTCGCCGAGCTTGGCATTTAGGTTGCAAACGTTTCATCACCAGGCGAGATGACATCATCAGTGCGTAAGTGTTTCAGCGCATATTTCAAAATATACGCTGAAACACTTACGCACTGATGATGTCACCTCGCCTGGTGATGAAACGTTTGCAACTTAAATGCCAAGCTCGGCGAACATATGAATACTAAAACCATCAACTCGAGCTACAAACAACACCACCACTGTTCCCAACCATCAAAAAGTTAATCGCTCCTTTTAGCATACCATCAAGCAGACATTTTCAAGTGACGCTACGCAGTCAGTTCACTGATATGACAACATGGAACCTGGGTCTGAAGAAAATATCTATCAATGAATCCTTGTGTATCCCTTTTCTCTGCAAAATACATAAGTCGAGCGACGAAGTGTTCAACCAAGCGGATCAAAAATGCACATCCTGCATGGTCTGTGGATGAACCCGACTGGTAAAAGCCCACATCGAGTGGACGCCAATCACCAAACCAATCGTAAAAGCGCTTTTCATATTTCATTTGAAGTTCCATCTCGTCGTCGAAAATCAGCGCATTTTAGCCGCGGTGAAATAAGCCACCAGCTTTGTGTTGCCGAAGGAAATTCGAGCGTAGCGCGCTAATGCAATAATTATGAGCCGATTGACATTGTCACACACTCGCTCATACCATATTCCCGCTATGTAGGACATACACCATACCGCAGTAAATTTTCATCGAGTAGTTGAAATATGTGTATAGTCGAGTAACTGAATTCGCCACATACGTCTCACATGTACAACTTGGTAACCTAAGTAGATGTATTGGCCTAATAAAGAATTATCACTAGCGTTTGGACGTAAATGTCTTTCAGTGTTCCCCAGTGCTTGCATGAGTTCAAACAGACATAATATGAACGAAAATTTGGACTGACGATCCTGGCTTTTCGAGACAAGCTCCTTTCCACAATCTGCGAGCAGAGAGCAATAGTGTTACTGTTCGTTCTCAACTTATGGATTTCCAATCAGTTTCAAACATATTCCGGATAACCGCAAACTCTTATCCAATTGGCCATCAATCCACTATGCGCGACCCACAGTTGAGTCGTGGTGTAGATAGCCTGTATCATGGCCCGCCTACACTAGTTGCGACCCACATCACCAGCAATCATAGACAGTAACACATAAGCAGTTCACACTAATCCCTAACTGCCACACAATCATGGAAAAAGGCAAATCCTACATAGGAAGAGAGAAGGAAAAAAGAAGGGGACAGGAAGGGACCTAACTGTTAAAAATAGCTACTTCCATACTCGAACACTCAACATCAAGGTACCTGCACCTTGCAAACAAACAACCGAAGCTGTAAGTGGGTGTAAGGCGTCATAGGCAAGACAGCTTTCTTACGGCATCCACTGCCCCGCCTCATTAAGTGCACTCACTTCACAGACGACTCAACCAAACAATGACAACATTCACGCCACTGAGCCCGGTTAGCCGCCATCTCACCTAACGTCTCAAGCCACCGAGGTCCCCAGCCCGCGAGACGTACTCGATCCACAGTGACCAACCCCTTCGTGAACGATTTCGTTTGTCTCCGACAGATCATCGTCTGTTCACCCCGAACCTTGCGTCAGTCGACCGCGGCGTCGGCAGAGTGTTCGATGTGGCAGGCGACTAGCTGGCATCCTTATTACACGACCTAACCATCTAAGTCTGTCCAAATGTAAGGACTGAACGGAAGAACTCGTTTACGATTTCGTTTGTCTACGACAGGTCATCGTCTGTTCACCCCGAACCTTGCGTCAGTCGACCGCGGCGTCGGCAGAGTGTTCGATGTGGCAGGCGACTAGCTGGCATCCTTATTACACGACCTAACCATCTAAGTCTGTCCAAATGTAAGGACTGAACGGAAGAACTCGTTTCGGCAATCAGTTTTAAACAGCCGTTTCCTAACCTCCTCGTTGCTTAATCGCTGGTGCCACCTGAAAAGAGTGATCGAACGCATACATCAGTGGTCGAATACCTGTAGACGGTTCAAGTCTTCCACACTAAGCGGCCGTAAAGTAATTTAACTCCCACTGTAGCTTTCTAACCGCGACCTTTGAGCCCCAGAAAGATACCTGTCACCAGAGGTGTCTCAGATTGGATACCGCCATTGTCTTGGAGATAAGCACTCCTAGTTCATTCCCTACACATCCGCCCCCGCCGCTGATACAACGTTCGAAGCACACAAACCGTTCAGCAACCTCTGACAATAGCAGCGATCTTGCAGAAGCGGTTTGAATCTGAAGGCTGCAAAGCGCATCACGAAGTACCTTGCAGAACGTGAAATAGCAATTAGCGTTGTTTCTGCTGCTTGAAAGTTGTCAAACAGCAACATCTTGCCGTCAGCACAATCAAGGTCACCTTGAAGATGCAAAGCTGTGCTCCGGGACTGGGACATTCCCACCCCCACATCCTTTACTGCAGGCAATCCGCCTGAGACTGTGGACAGTTTCACATACTTCGATTATGATGGTGACGATAATGAAAAGTGCTGGGAAGATGTGATGGTTCCAGGAATACAGAAATGAAGTGACTGAATTAGTTGAACTCCAGAGCTAGTTTCGACGCAGTAGTAATAACACTCGAATTGAGCAAATCAAGTATTTCCTTCTCGAACACAACTGTACAACTTATTGTCAAGAATGTAATAGAACAACAGCAATGGGAGGTAGGTTTAATGAAAATCACCACAGGAGAGTACATCACCGACTTGCAAGGTTGTTTGTTAAACTTAAATATATGGACTATCGTAGCAGATTTAGATATTTGGGTTCAGTCTTCCTAAAGAGAAGACGCAAACGTGGAGACTGATGTAGTGCTCTCGGTGGTGATGTTGATGGTGAAAACCAGGTGGCAACAGAAAGGTTTGGAATTATTTTTTCTCTTTCAGAGTTGGAACAAATTGCTGTTGGAGGTAGCACTAGCCACGACGACGAACGATTTGAAGCACAATTTGGTTAGCTCTGATCATCAGTGTTTCCTGAGTTAGTTTGAGGACTTGGAAATCGAATTGCGTGTTAATCTTCCTTTCTATTTTCGATCTGCGTCTTTGCCAGTTTCATTTGTTTTTCTATCAAATACCAAGTAATCCTTTACAAAATGTTTTATCTCCGTTTCTTTCCTACTCATGTAACCCGGGAGATGACCAAACAACCAAAGTCTGGGAGGGGCAAGGTAGCACCAGCAGCGACAGTGTCCGTGCATACCATTCCGACAAGTTGCCACATTAGTCATCGATTCTCTTGGTCATATTCCCACGTTTTCGAAGGATAATTTTCCCATAAAATAGAGTGAAGCTTTGTCTTCTTCAGTTGTCGCAGCACAGTGGGTTCCGTGGGGCTCAGGAGTGCAGGAAAACGGACACGCTCTAGCAACTACTGCAAGTCCTCTGAACTTTATTAGATTTTCTAAATTTTCATACGGCTGCAGATGCCGTATACGTGGTTTTCGTCGATTTTAGTAGTGCCTACGACAAGTTACCCCATCAGAGTCCGCGTGTGAAATTACGCACCTTTTGTTTGGTGNACGTCACTACTGGTGTTGAAACTGTCAGACAGTTCACCATAAACGCTAACTTGAGCAGAAGTGTGCGAATAAAGCGTCGATAGAATGTTTATATAATTGGTCGGTACACTCCTGCGTTCAAGCGACTCTAAAAGTGTTGATCGATCCACTGAATCGAACATTCCTTTATAGTTGAGAAATACGACAATTGTCGACCTGCAGTACACATGACGTTGCTCCAGAATTTGACGAAGAGCAAAACTGCGATCTATACAACCCCGCCTAGGATGAAACCCTGCCTGTTATTCCTTAATGTTTACCTCCTGAGATGCAGTGAGTCGACGAAGTACAATCGATGCCAAGACTCTAGGAATGACTGGGGTCAAACTAATTCCTTTGTGGTTTTCGCATGAGCCCCGGATACCTTTCTTGAATATGGTAACTATTATCACGTGACCCCTGCACGGAGGTATGGTTTCCGCAGTCCACACACGTTGAAACAAATGAGTCAAGGCCGCTACTAACACCCCTCCACCTCCTTTGGAAAGTGACGGCACGAGGTCATCCAGACCTGCAGCCCTATTATGTTTGAAAGCCGAGATGCAATTGCGGACCCCTGTCTCAGTGGGTGGTCCCAAATCTACCGACCGGTAGTAGTGGCAGTGGCAGGAGGCCAGCTAAATTGACTCCCAAAGCGTTCTGCCAACCGCTATAACCTTCTGGATTTACTGTAGATGAGTGTGCCATCTATCTCGCTGATAGCTTCACTGACAGACGGTCGGCTGGGACCAGTAGCACGGACCAGCCTAAAGGGTTTGCCAGTGTTCCCTGAGGCAGAAGCGGTTTCCATTTCCTTAACTTCTCCCACTAATCAAACCTCATGATCAGCCTTTAGACTGTGTTTCAGTTCCCTACGGGTATCCCTTGCAGATTTGTTATGTGAACTACCAGGAGGAATGTTCCATCTGGCTTCTAATAACTCAAGAGATTTCTCCGAGATCCAATGTCTGTTCAATTCATGTGCCCCCGTGCCACATGCCACAGTACCTGCTTCCCAAATGACTTGTGCGATTTGGGTCCAGCAGCTATTAGGATTTCCGGAATGAGAACTACTAAGGCAGCTTTCTAGGCTGGTCCGGTAATTATGGTCTACCGATGGTAGATCCAGCTTCTTGACAGCCAGCCGTTGTAATCGGTGGGGTCGTTGCTCGGCGAAGGTAAGAACAAAACGATAGCGTACCAACGCGGGATTTGAATCCAAGTATGAGCTCCGATAAGAAAGACACTCCTGAATGAAACTACACCACCTATAACTAGCAGCTGTGGTCTATCTGAGACCAGGCGTGATTCGGATAAGGAGGGCGCCAAGTATAACAATAGCGCACAATGCCTAAAACTAGTGCTAACTAAAAATAGCTTCTGCTGAGCGCAGAGCTGCAGTAATCGCTCGCCGTTATCCAACCGATATGATGCTATCCCAAACCTGCCACCTAAACGAGATTCGGTCTCACGAAGGCAGCTTACCTGGGCGTTCATATCCCCGACCAGAACGACTGTACCAGAACCATCTGTCGACCGAAGGGGAGCGGCCAGATCCGAATAAAAGACGTCCTTCAAGCCGATCTCACTACAGTCAGTAGCACCATGTGCAGACGTAGTTGAAAGATTCCCGAAGGTTTTGCGTCTAGAGCTGACCCTAATAGAACCCTCCAAGCGGACAGCGCAGTCTACTATTAACAGGAACCCAATCTACCAATTCGACTGTGGCCGTCGTGCTGAGGACTATACCTACTCCAGCCTGAACGGTAATGACAGCCACAGAGTCACCCGAAGTTTATAACCAGTATCGGATAGACAATGCGGGTGCTGTTAGTTCCATATGTTGAATACTGTCCTGGATTGTAGTCTCCGAAATACAGCAGACATCGACACTCAACGAGTCTAACGTTCGTGCGAGAGCAGACTGTTAGCCTATCCGTTATACGATGCGACTAACAGAGATTAATGAATCAATTGTGCCAAGAAGGTCGTCCTTATCCATCTGGTTTCGCCTATCTGCATTTATAAAGCATGGGTCTGAGTCACTTGAACATGTAAGTCAAACAAGGGTGGGGATTTGTTTCACACACTTCGGTTGGTGGTGACTGTATGACGAGATGATATAAAGAACACATTAACGCAGTAGTCCCGATAAAAGATGCCACTGCCGATTTCAAAGTCAATGCACGAGATCGTCACAATGATCCCGCAACGATCAACAGGATTACTGCAGAGTAGTAGAGGATTGTTGATTTTATAATAAAGTGAACTTCACTCACAGCTGATTGCAGATGTCGCATTGTCAAAGACTTCCCAGTCAATCTCGGCCTTAGCATGGATATGCACTGATGATGAGTTCTAGGAAGAACGAAACTTAGTTCTAGTGCTTCTTTTCGAAAATTCTACGACAATGCGATACCTACGATCAATTGTGACGGGTTTAATTTATATAAAATCAGCAGGATTGTGTGTGCATATGATGTTGCAATGGACCATTAGGTCTTTGGGGGTTGTGATCGAATGACCTTTCCATGTACTATGTTAAATCTTGGCTCTCATGCCAGGATTGTTGCTTGGACACTAACGCTAACCCACCAGAAGTCGTAATGGGAAACAACTTAGATTGTCGTTATCAGACTGTATGCTTAGAAGCATACAAACCAGTTCTAAATCTTCATTAGGTAAGCATCCATAGACTGCTACAATCCTATTAAAATTTGAATAAATTCACCCTGATAAAGGCTATTACAAGTCGGTCACGATCCTCACACCATGCTACAACACACACCAACATCCGATTGGAGAGCATTGCATTCACTGTCTATGATTTTCGAAATTCTCGATCAATTCATTTATGTTTTGTGAATAAACTGGATACACTTTCTGCAGTTGAAAATATACAGTGAGAAACACGGAAATTATTTTTATCCTTTCTCTGTCTAAAAGATGGCAGGTTTTGAACACCATCTGCATCATTTTAATCTATTAACCAAAGAGAAAAGAGAGACTGCGTTGTTCAGAGTTTGAGGCGAACGCCAAGCAAAGGGAAAGTTTGCGGAACTTCAATCAGCCGTATGCACAAACGACTCTTCAATTTTAATGGATGTATGAGAATTAAGCTTGTAGCTTTGACCCTATAGAGTTGTCGTGTGAAATACAGATTCATAGGGCAGTTGAGTGAGACCGGGTTCCTCAACATTAAAGAAGAATGTAAACGACACTCAAGTCTATGATTTTATGGCCGGAAACTGATGGTACTGTTGCTACTCTACTGTCAGTTGATGGGCATGTGATGCTGGGAAGCTACACACTGAGGTATAAAACGGAGTGAGCTCACAGGTTTCGTAATCGAGGTACGTAGCAAATGGTTAGGCAAACAGTGCGCTCTTGTGTAGCACTTTTCCACAGTAGTCAACTATAACAGTAAACGACGTCTGCACACTTAGCGAATGACGAAAAAAGAGCAATTCGAACACATCCTGATCAAAATTAGCTTAATCGTCCCTGTTCACTAATATACACGCTGCAAACAAGTCGGATGTGTAAGCACAGGTGAGCATTTTAAAAAGCGTTCTGTTGGTTGGCAGAACATAATCGCTCACAACGAACGCATGTAACCGATAATGTTTGCAACACTTGGACAGCCTACATTCACAACAAAAGTACACTGTGAACATGAACGCTTAACCAGTGACTAAATGGTACTAGGTGACCGATTCAGATGGAAAGTATTCAATAGCGCCTGTGTTCAAATGTTCTGCAGAGCTCATGAAATTATTCCAGTAGGAAGTAAAAACGATAGACAGTCGATATCGGGGGGAACAATGGTTGGGTAACTAAGTGTCAGCTAAAGCGATGTGACTATTGTTCGGTAAGAGCTGTGCAAACACGTTGGACCAGATTAGATTATGAGATATATTTTATGCACACAAGTCGAGTGTTAAATCACTACTTGGTGAATAATAGGCTTGCGTATGAGAGCCCCAGGCCATGTCATCTTCAATTGAAGACTTTTAAGAATAACGCACTATGTAGCTACAGCGGTACCGAACTGCATTGCGGACTACGATATATACGATATATATAACTGGTGGAATGCTCCAGTAGTCATTAGCACACACAACGACTGAACCCAACCTAATTAGATAACATGGGCCATCCGACGCAGTCAACTCACACGAAATCGTCCGAGGCGGCTTCCCATGGACTGTTGTTTGCCGACCCTGACCCACTTGAGGCCGATCTCAACCGAGCCACCACTGTGGCCGGCTCGCCCCATTCGGAGCAGACTAACAAACGTTCACCGTCCCGTGTATGATCCAGGCGTCGGATTGTGGAAGTCTGCACGTGAAAAAGTTCCACCGGCATCCCATCTTCTTCCACGTTGACCCAGGCAATAGCGCCGGATGTCGCGCCAATAAATAGCCCGTCGTCAGTGAGCTGCATGTGGACAAGAGATTCGAGCAGAAAGTGACAAGAGTCTACGAACAAGTATGTTACATGTACGGAACATTCGGTGACGAAATGCTGACTGAAGAGCTCTGATCGCGCGATTACCAATGACAGATCGCAGAGCGCTTAGGCTGTCCCTACCGTAGAAACGTCAACAGTATGCAGAAACGATTGTGATCAAATACCTGCTGCTTCAGTCCATACAGTAGTGCCCAAGATGCTTACATCAGGAGCACGGGGAATGAAGATCAAATATCTGTCCAGAAGAGTATTGAAGAACCCTGATCTGCGTCTCCTATCGGATTGAACAAACCGAGAAATTCGTCTGAACACCAACATTACACATCCAATCTTCAAATATTTGCTGTCAACCCAATTTAGGCACTAGTTTCGACCACAGGTCAGTAAGCTGCTCACTCACCCGCGACCGAAACAAAATCCAAAATATCTAGTTAAAAGATGGAGAAGATTTGAAGCGAAAAATTCCTCGGAAAAGACAAACCGTTTTTCGGTGTCAACGTCATT